>PVKB01001846.1:0-117081 GCA_004027205.1 Ctenodactylus gundi | reverse complement strand
CCATCCTGGGCAATTTAGCAACTTAGTGAGATCTGTCACAAAATAAAAAATAAAAACAGCTGGGGATACAGACCATAGAGTGAAGACTTCAGGTTCAAACTCCAGTAAAGAAAGAAAGAAAGAAAGAAAGAAAGAAAGAAAGAAGAAAAAGAAAATCTCAAAGAAAACAAATTATACTGTAGAGTTTACAAACAATATTTACTTCAAAGGCAAGATGGTGTTCAGAAAGAATTACAATTAGTAATTGTAAAGAAAATTACAATGAGTCCCACAGAGGTGGGCCCAGCTAAATCCTTCAGGAGCTTCTCTTACCACACTGCAAGAGAGATACACACACGTCCACATGGCATTGCCCAATGACAGGAGTTGGACAAAGTCCTCCAATTCGGAAGTGCAGTATGATTCATCAGGCCCATGATTACGTGTACATGATTTCTGTAGTTTCCCACGATTATTTTCCTTATTTAACTATTAGGAAATTATATATATATCATCTTTTTAGGGAAGAATTAGACCTCGAGGTTCCTGAATCCTTGTCCAATTATTTTTCCCACAACACAAAATTGCTTCTTGAAAACAGCAAACCACAATTCTCCACTTAACAACCTTTCCAGCAATCATATCTAGTTCCATCACTCATTTCCACCAAATAATGATATCTTTATAGATCTCACTGCTGTCCCTGTAAGTTTCCATACAGAGCAAATTCTAAGAAACACCTTTCCCTTTGTTCTGGATACAAGGCCATTGAAACCCTTCAGCCAGGGTACTCAGAATATTGTGCTGTCAACATTTTTGCATAAGAGGAACCCAGTCTCTTTACAGAAAACCAAGTATTTGCAGTCAATGACTCTGAGCCTTCTGGTTCCTATTCATGCCAACTGTTCAGCTTCAGTAGAAGCAGGGTAGACACACTGTCCCCATCTGGAATGATGACTGAGGTTTGAGTCAATATGTTCTTAATAAAACAGAAGTGAAAGCAACCAGAACATAGCAGTATTCTTGGACTCATATCCAAAAGCCTGAAGGAGCCATATTCTTGCTTCCTCTGTGGAGTCCTCCCCATCCCCAGGCCTCTGTCAAACTTCACCCAAGTGGTTAGCTGACCTAAAAGTTCACAACAAAGTATTCCAAAATCTAGGCCCCTGCTCTTGGGTTCCTCTGAACCTACTGCCTACAATACAAAACAACAGTTAACTGAGGTTGTACACTGCTCTTGGGTTCACTCATTCCCCAACATGTAGGCCCATTAAAAACCTCACTGCCTTTACACAGGACATTACTGACTGCAAAAATGCCCTGTCCCAAGGTTAAAAAGAAACCTTCCAAGTTCCATTCAGCTCGCCTCTCTGCAATAACTCCCTGACTTTGATGGGAGAATTTATTGGTCACTCCGGTCTCTCAGTTTCTTGTTCATGGCCATTCTAATCACACTCAGTCATGACTGAGTTTCCCAATCTTGTGTAAGCCAGAGGGTAGCACTCACAGCTCTTTTTTGTGTATCCCTTTTACCTAACAGAAGGGAGCTGGATTAATGTCCAACAAATAAGGTCACTTTTTGAATTCTGTAAGCATCTTTTGGCCAAAGATAAGGGCAATTTTGGGGGACTCTCCTATAGGACCCCCTACTTGGCTAAGCTCCAATGCCAAAAGCATAAAAGCAACACTATGTACTTGGTAGCTTATTTCTCTGAGAAAGGGGCCAAGCATTCCCAGGGAGACTTTCAGGAAAATGCTTTCAACCCTACCAAACTAGAAGAGATAGCAGCTCAAACTCCTCCTCATGGGCTGATTTTTCCACTTCATTTCTACTAACTCATTTTACACTCAATCAAGTTACACTAGAATCCAAGGTTATCCTCTGGGGCAAGGACAGTGAAATGGAAATTATAAAAGCTCACCAACAGATACGTGCCAGGAGAAATCTTCTTGAAAGTGTTTTCTGTTCCCTTTTCCCCCAAACAATTTCACTGGAATGGACACAGTTCAGTTCATCAAGAGGATGCATTCCTGAGGAACTACATAGACCCTGAGAATTATCTCACCTGGGAGAACGGGAGTCAAACAAGAAGTGTCCATACAGAACTTTCAGAGAAAGAAAGGGAGGGAGGGAAGGAAAGAGCCACCTTCCTATGTGTCTATATCTATAAAACATCAAAAAAGGAAAACACATCCTGAAAATTAACCATCAAACAAGAAAAATGCCTATTCTAAGTTTAACATATTTTTCTCCAAGTAGGAGAAGCCAGAAAGATTAAAACCAGCACTCAATCAGTTATTAATTAATCCACTTCAATTCTGGCTACATAGTACTGGTATCTTTAGGAATCCTATTGAAAAAAAAATAGAAAAAGGGGATTGTCTGGAAGCTGTCTTCGCATAGAAAGTTCACTATTCTTAAGTTTAAGCCATATGAGTAGCAGTATTTTCTAAAGGTTCTTCTGTGCTCACTTTGGCAGCACATATACTAAATGTGCTTGTATTTTACCTAATGTTGAAGAAATATCCATATCTATTCTAAGTCTAAAATGAGAACTTCAAAGTCAGTAATGAAATGTTGCCACCTCTCCATGCAAGTAACACAGAACGCAGTAAACATCCTTCTAAAGCAAGTTACACTTTGGTCTGAAGGGTATGATTTAGTTTTCTGGAACAGGTATTTCCAAGGATCTTGGAAAAGAACCTCCAAATCCCAGCTCTATCTCTAATAAGATATATGACCTTCAGCAAACCACTAACCTTGATTTCTTCATCAGTTACTGAGAAGGTTATAAGCCCTACCTCCCAGAACTATTGTGAGACTTAATTCATGTCTAGCCTATTAAAAGTGCTCAATTTTTAAATTATTACTTCCACTAGTATTTCAGGGGCAAGTACAATTTGCACGAGTATAAATGCTTATTTCTATCCCCCCCCCACCCAATGACACTTTTTCACAACAATCCTTAGGTTACAGAACAGTCTTCACAACTCCCATTCTAACAACTAGCTGGCAAACTCAAGGTCATCAAGATCATATGTTGTGCCAGGAAAAGAGCAGAGACCTCCCCACACCCAGCACAGTGCTCTTTAAAAGATCATGAATCTGCTGGACTACAAACATCCAATTGTTAATGAGATTTTTTCCCTAAATATCAAAAGAAACATTCTTTATAAATCCAAGCACAAGGGCTCTATTATGAAGAAAGAGCAAACAAGCCACAAATCAAAGAAGGCTGGATATTCTATATTTCTATGTGTGGCAGAAACATAAGACAGGTTCAAGACAAGACTCCATCACCACCCAGCTCTATGACCTTGACCAACTCAACTAACGTACCACTCTTTATATTAGCCATTACTGGATCATTTGTACTTCCTCTAATAACATGGGGTATAACCTAATAAAAGGATATGTTTCTTAGGAACCTACAAAACAAGATTCTGATTTGGTTTCTTCTTGCGCTTGCTCCTAGCAAATTCCCATAAGATATCAACAGGGAAGAAATAGGTTTGTGGAGAATTTACAATAAAACTTCAGATATTATCCCTAACTTAGTAAACACCAAGAACTATCGGAAGGGTTTTGTCAATGATCTTGTTTAATGGCTTGCTCATCCCTATCAATTAAAGCAGGATGTCTGGGAGTGGCAACTAAGCACAAGTCTTCTTCTCCCCATCCCGAAAAATAATTCCCCTGTATTTCCAATTTGCACTGATGATTGCACACCACTAGGCTATGCTATTCCTCACACATCAAATCTTTCTCTCAGTGTAAACGCTAATTCAAACTATGTTTCAAGAACCTCTAGCCCAGCACCACATCCACTAGCCCAATGGAGCCATTTAAATTTGAATGATGTAAAATTAAAATTTAGTTCTTAGTTGCACAGTTCAAGGCCATGAAAGCTGCCTTGGTCTAATAGCTTCTATACTTAACTATGCCAGCTAATATGGAACACTTTCATCACCCCAAAGCTCCAATGAATAGCACTGCTCTAGCCAACACTGTTCAATTATGCTACACAAATACACAGGAATTTTGTAATTACATACCACTGTGGATTGTCTTAAGGTTCAAAAAGACTTGCTTCAGAGACTGCAAGTCTACGTTACTCAATACAATAGCTACTAGCCACATGGGGCAATGGACACTTTAAACAGTTATAGAGGAACGAATTGACATTATTAACTTTAGTTCATTTTTAGATTTTAAAACAGATATTTCAGCTTTTTGAGGAATCTCCATACTACTATCCACAGTAGCTGTACCAGTTTACAGTCCCACAGGCATAAGAGTTTCTTTTTCCCCACTACTTCACCAGCATCTGCTGCTGCTCAAGTTCTTGGTATATGCCATTCTCACTGAGATAGGATGGTATCTTAGTGATGTTTTGATTTGCCTTTCTCTAGTGGGAAAGGATGTTGAGCATTCTTTCATGTATTTGCTGGCCATTTGTACTTCTACATGTAAGAACTGTCTGTTCATTTCATTTGCCCAGTTTTTCATTAGGTCTTTGATTCTGAGGGTTATATATTTCTTCAGTTCCCTATGTATTCTAGTTATCAGCTTCCTATCCAAGACAAAAATGGTAAAATTCTTTCCCAATCTGTTGGTTCTCTCTTCACTCTGTTGATATGTTCCTCTGCCATGCAGAAACTTTTTAATTTGATATAATCCCATTTCTTAATTTTGAGGGCTATTTCTTTTGCACCTGTTGTCCTATTAAGAAAGTCTTTGCCCCTACATCTACAAGAGTTTTTCCTATTTTGTCCTCCAGAAGGTTTAGTGTTTTTTTATGTCATGTCGGTGATTTTGGTACATGGTGACAGGCATGTGTTTAGATTCATTCTTCTGCACACAAATAACCAATTCTCCCAGCACCGTTCTCCACTGTATGTTTTTGGTCTCTTTATCAAAGATCAGATAGCTGAGGGTACTTGAGGTTGTCTCTGCGTTCTCATTTCTGTTCCCTTTGTCAACCTGTCTGTTTCTGTGCCCAAACCATGTGCTTTTAATCACTACTGCTTTGTAATATAACTTGATTTCTGAAATAATAATGCCACCTGCCTTTGTATTGTTACTCTGGATTGCTCTGGCTATTTTTGGTCTCATTTGGTTCCATATGTGTTTTAGAATTGATTTTTCAGTTGGTATTTTGATAGGAATTGTGTTGAATCTATATATCAGTTTTGGTAGCATAACCATTTTGATAACATTAATTCTGCCTATCCAGGAACAGGGGATATTTTCCTATCTTGTAGTGAAACAAATATTCCATTGGATCCAGTGATACCTCTTCTGCATATCTTTCCAAAAGAGTTAAAAACAACATATAACAAAGATACATACACAATCATATTTATAGCAGCACAACTAACAATATCTAAATTATGGGAGATGCCAAAATATCCATCAACAGAACAACAGGTATAAAAAATGTGGTATTTGTACACAATGGAATACTACTCTTCCATAAAGACAGACAGATCTGAAGCATCTATAGGACACAACTCGAGACCATCTTGCTTAGTGAAGTGAATCAGACTTAAAAGGTTAAATATTGCAAGGTTTCTCTACTGTGACAAGACCAGAATACAGGCAATTTGTAGAATAAAATGTGTGAGATACTGGGAGTTGAGGAGAAAGACAGAAGATGGGAGGGCTAAACTGGTAAAGGGGAAAGAAAGATTGTAATGATGTCAGGATGTATATGTGCAAAAACTTACTGTAATCACTGTATATTGCATGTATGTACCAATAAAAATATTCAATTCAACTATAAAAAACTAGGTTTTTATGATTAAAAATTGATGCTTTCAACTCTACATTTTATTGTCTAAACAGTCATCAAGTATTTCCAATTAGTATTCAACAACACAATGAAAAGTTTTAGGAGTAAATCACACCGAAGATTTCAAAGATATATATATATATATATATATGATATATACAGTATATATATATATATATATATATATATATGCAAATTATCTCCACAACTTTATATTGGTTACAGGTAGAAATGACAATATTTTTGTGATACTAGATTGATTATACTATTATCATTTACTGTGGACACTAAGAAATTTAGTTATCTGGTTCATAAAATATCTCTATCACATATCACTGTTCTAAATCATCAATTCTTTGAAGACAAGAATCAAATTAATCTCTGAAGAAAGTGCTCCTAATTCCTGTACCTGAAGCCTTGGAAGAACCAGCAGGATGCACATGTGACAGCAGGAGGTAAGCAGTGCATGAAGCTCAATCTCCAGTAAGCGGCTCCTATTAGGTTCTGGTGCCACTGCTGATCTGAGCAGAGGCAGAGCTCTGGTCTGGTACTAGCTTTCTCAAAGCTATCCTTCAGCAATCTATTGCACAAGTACAACCTTTCCACTCCCACCCTCCCATTTCCCCAGCCTGTTCCATCCCAAAATCCAGAACCTTGGGTGAATGATCCTCAACTAAACTCGTGCCTGGTATCAAAAGGTTGTGGTCTACTAATCTAGAAAGAAAAGGTGAAGGTAAGAAAGATATTACAAAAATAGTGGCCCAATTTAATTCAATGATAGGTCAAATACCTTGATTACTCCCAGGTTTTTGTTATACTGTAGTGAATTTTAACTATGAGCTTTACAATAAGTTTCCATAAAGAAATAAAAAGTAAGAATGGGAATGTAGACTTCCTACAACCTTTCATTTTATTTTGTCCAGTGGAACAATGGGTCACATAACGGCTGCTAAAAAATATTCAAACATTTGAAATCAAGTAAGAACATTAATTTTCAATGTCAATTTTGCTTCACATGCATAAAATATGCCTTTTTTCCTCACCTACTGGTTCCATTTGGGTTACTTCCATCAGGTAACATAGAAACCTAACCATTAGCTGAAGGTAACAAGACTACATGTATACAAATGAACCCAATAAAAAACATAAAATTAAAAAGCATTAAATCTTAACTGGTTAATTTATAGATCTTGACATTTATAGGTACATACAGAACTGAGTTTAAAATTAAGTCAAAATATGCTATTAAAGCATTTAACTAAATTCATCTTACAATACCTTTTCTTTCAACAAAACATAACACACACAAAAAAAGTCTGTATTTGAGGACTAAGAAATCAGAAGAACATTTTGGCGATTTCCAACTCAAGTAAAACACCATTATGACAGCTTCCAGCTCATAGAAAGATCTACTTTTAATACTTTCTCTTCTGGCCCAGATTGATATCTTTGTTTACAACAGATATGAATTCCTATAATAAGAGAAACTCCAGTATAGCAACTTATTTAAAGATCTCTTAGCTCTGCCCAGTGGCACAGGCCTGTAATCCTAGAACCTTGGGAGGTTGAGGAAGGAGGATCACAAATTCAAGATCCTGTCTCAAACAAGAAAAAGGGCCAGGGTATAGCTCAGAGAAAAGGTCCTGTGTTCAATCCCCAGTACAATAATAGTAATAATAATAATCTCTCCATGAAAACACATCTTTCCCTTCCACAATAAAGTTAATGGGGAAAGTAATGCAAAGTACAAAACTGAAATAAAGCATAGATTTCATAAGTCTAGTAATAAAGTTTTATCTTATGCTCTAAGATCTCCCAAAAAATGTGATAAGGCAAAATTAACTTTGTAAAAGAAACTATCAGTTGGACTTTACTCTCGAGAGGATCCAGAAAATAATGTGAAGTAACAAAGACTCTATTGCAATCTCAACAAAAGTAGAAATCAAAATCATGGAATATTCATGAAAGGCCTCATTCCAAAAATGCTTGGTTCAGTGGGAATTCGAATTTGTGGGTATTTTTGCATTCCAGTCATCAAGAACTAGTGATCAGAATGAGCAATGAAAGCACAGAGTTCCCTCAGCATATTCTCTTTCAAATCCTTTCTACAACAAAATTTCTACTTTCCATACATTAGGTCCCTGAAACAGAAAGTCCCCAAAACAGTCAATCTGGAGGTATGGTGATTTTGCCAACGAAAGTGGTTATTCCCAAACCTTGACTGAACTGTTTGTCATGCCTCCGTCCACCTGGTATACAGACTAGTTCTTTGTCCGCTATGAACTTTTACAACTCAGTAGTTAGTTCCAAGAAATTGCTGCAATGTGGCACCCTTTACTACCTGCCTCCTACAAGACAAGTTCTTTCTGTACATTAAAAACCAACAAAATCGGTATTGATTTCTCAAAAACGTAATACTCTATCCATCACCACGTAGGGCATGATGACAGGAGAACTGCCTTGAGTTCGGGACCAGCCTAAGCTCCAGAGTGAGTTCAAGACCAGCCCGGACTCCAGAGTGAGGGGGGGGGGAGTTGGGTGGGGTGGGGTGGCAGAAGATGACAACAACCAAGGAAGAAAAAGATGATGATGATGAAGACAACAACGACGAAGAATAAGATGAGGAAAGACAAAGAGGAAGACAAGGAGGAGGAGGAAAAACCCACACGTTGCTCTACCTTCACTGACATACAATCTTTGGCATCTCCTTGCTTGGTGATGCCTACATCCTCAGACATGAGCTGGACTGTCCTATACACTTGGGAAACTGTCTTGAGGGATGCACCAGCACTTTCCTATGTCATGTTTTGTTCTGTTAATACCATTCTTTCCCTAAAAGGACTCCATCTGATTTGACTCTACTACTTTATTTGCTTTATCTGCCCAAAGCCTGGCACCTCTTTAGTCAGCCTCACCCCCACCCATTTTACAAGCACTTCCCCTTCTGTTTCATTTTTTCTTCTGTGTCTGCCTCCTGGGGCTGAATTTCCCCTCCTCCTCCCTCCTGGAAGTCCCTTCTCATCCTTGCATCGAAAAGGAGAGCAGTCCTAAGACTCTAGGACTCCCCTCATGAAAACTCTGAAGCATGCTTTCAATATTACAGGCCCTTCTCTGCTGAATATAGGTCCTTCCTCTCTCTGGGGTCTCTCAATCCCACCTCTATTTCAAAAGAAGTAACCTGCATAGGCTCTTCTTGCTCCTAGAGACAGAATCCCATGCAAGTTCCTACTCAGAGGTGTTGCTCTGCCTGCCACAATTGCTTCATCCATCAAAGTGGGCACAACCAATGTGCGAGTTCTCTCTGTGGCCTCTGCCCTTCTCTGACCAATTCAGTGGCACTAACAGCCACCAGAGGCCCACCCTCCTGCAGGTGGATGACAGTTCCAATCACAAAGTAAGGAGCATGAGATAATGAGGAGCTTCTGGGATACCCCCACCCCTGCTGCCATGCCACATTCCATACCACAGCCAGCCAGCAGCGGCCACACATTTGTAGAAGGTGGCAGAAATAAAATGAAGTCATAATCTGACATGGGCTCAAAAACCCCAAGCCAAAGGTGAGCTACTCTCGCAACAGTGCTTTCTGCTGCACCAGGATTTTCTCAGCTTTTTCGCACATGAAACATTACACCCATCGTACAAGAGATATTTGCAGCTTTATGTGTGAAGATTTTCACCTAAATGTCTCCAAGAACTAGTGGGTGAGTCTTCAATGTTAGATTTTATACAGAGGATAAAAAGTGATTTAAAAAGTAATGCAAACTAGCTATCTGTATTAATTTGCATATCCCAACTGCAAACGAAACACCAAAAGCCCAAATGTAATACTCACTTCATCTATAATACATAACCTGAACTATTCAAGCTTTCTAAATGCTTTTCGTCTTCCTATCCTTATTTTCCACGTTTTGGACACCATGTTCTCAGCTACATGAGAGCATGCTTTGGGAATGCTTTGTTTCCATAAAGCTCTAAATCTTCATCTTCCTGTTACACATGATTCTCCTTTTCCACTTTCCTCTCATGATGGCTCCACTCTGGCAGAGAATACATGCACAGTACAATTGGCATGTGATCTAAACCAATCAATAACGAAAAGCTCAGCCCACACTACCTTTCCTATTCTGAAGTTACCCAGCTAACCTTCCCAGAAAGCTGCTGACACAAAAGCAAAAGCAGAAGCTGAATTTTCACTTTTGGTCTTGTCTTTGAATAACTACTCTAATAAGCACGCAACTAGCCAGAAGGCTGGGCAGCAGGAGAGGAGAAGAACAAAACAAGTACCCTGGCAATCAACAAAGTGGCTCATCTGTCCCTCCTCCGCTAGCACCAAGGGCCAACCATTCCGCTCCTCCACACAGTATTCAGCATGCCCAATAATTCGCATTTTAAGCAATGAGGCAGACAGCTCCCCCAAACATGTGCAGAAGGGTATTTCTTACTCCCTGGTTTTTAATTAAAGGTCTGCTCATCATCACACAGGGTCAGCCAGTCCCAGAATCCACTCCTGATCTTTCTTTTAGCCATATTCCCTTTCTAATCCAGCACCACACTGAGGCAGAAGTGTGGTTTACAGTTGGACTGTGAAACTGAAGAACCAAATCCTGCTGCTTCTGCCGCACCACATTAACTACTAATTCCTGCTCACCTAGCACAGTGCCCTCCCCATCTGGCCTCAGATAAAGGCATAAAAAAGCACGTCTGGGCCTTTGGCAGCCAAGGCATTTCTCAGTCACTTTCCCACATTCTTAAACGTCCTCATCCTTTGCACAGAGGGACAAGGCAGAATAAATGTCACAGGTGCTTCTTGGAACTATCTGGGGCAGTTAAATTTATCCCATTATAACAGTGTATTTTAAGAGACTTGGGTGGGGGCTGGAGTGAAGTCCTACCAACACACATATATTTGTGTTCACTAAGAATTTTTTGCCCCTTTAATCCACTGCAAAGTTAATGGCTTCTGCCCACAAAAGTAAGGTGGCAGTCTTGATTAACCTTCCAGTGGGGACTTCCAGGGCAAAATTCCAAGTGAGGAGCAAGGTATGGATGGTAGCACACACGTGTAACCCCGCACTTAAGAGGCTTAGGCAGGAGGATTGCTGAAGAACTGAGGCCAGCATGGGCTACATGGTAAGTTCTGAACCATCTCTGGACAACAAAGGGACACCTTGTCTCAAATAAACAAAAGCAAAAATCAAACAAAACAAGACACAGGCAAGCTTTTCTCATTTTAAAATGCTACTGAAGGCAGGAGGGGAGCATCAGGCATGAAGGCTGCCTTCTAGACAATTTCTCAAAGAAGTCATCCTCCTGAAAATCTAAGGTGTCCAGAGAACTTTCCCCTAGACTTTATCCCACAGGCCCTTCAACTGTCTTTCAGAAATAGAAAGGGGGGTCGGGGGGAGACTAATACCTCGAGAGTGACCAGAGCAATAAACTCCTTCACTCTGGAGGCCAGGTGACCGCACTGTCTTGACATCTGGACCCACATGGGCATAGAGATGCACAGCTCCGAGGACCGAGGAGCAAGGGGCTCATTAGCAAGAAGGTCCACTTAGTTTTGGATACATGGCCTGCTTCCTCTGGTTTCTGTACTTTGGGATCCATTCTCTCTTGCTCCAGTTCTTTTCTTTTCCTTCTGCTTGTTTCCAAACAGTTACACACGGGCCTACATTATCAACAATCTGAAGGCACAGTCACCCTAAATTCAGAGTTCAGACTGTGGAGAGCAGTGTCCCATGGCTTAGCTTCCTTCTCGGTAAGTCTTCAAAAGCTACCTATGTTCACATGTTGAGTTTGTTCCAGAAGTTCAGTGACCAAGTGTTCAGTAATCAAGAGTCTTCTGGAACAAGCAGCTGACCTCAGAATTTGGCTCTGCTACTCCTAGCGAAAGAACCCTGGACAAGCAAGTTTGCTCTTCTGTCTCAGGCTTTTCATTCATAAAATGGTGGTAATGATAGTACCTACATTGGTCAGGTAAAAAATAAATATCCATTAAAAGACACTGGTCACAATAAGCATCAGCAAATAGACTGCTGAATTATGAGAGTCTGAGCACAGTAATACACCCAATCTATTTTGGAATGATATTAAAAAATTTAGACAAACAGCCAAAAGCTCAGTTAGCACCTCCAAAATACAGAGAGAGACAGCACATTTTAGCAGTTACACGACCCCACTTTATTTTTAAAAACACCTAGAACATTTTCAGCACAGTCTTACTCCAAGTGTAACAGACAGAATGAAAGCAGTCACTTCAATTCCTGCTGCACGAGGACAAGGCAGGGCACAACATGGAGATCAGCAGCTGGCCACGTCCACCCAGGGCAATGAGCCCAGCATAGGGTACAACCTCTTGATCTTTTCCTGGCTTTAAAGATGACAATGGTGAATAATTTTGAAGAATGAAGTGGAAGAATTAAGAGGCTTAAGGCAGAAGCTAGTGAAGAGATTTTGTGAGAATTCACAAAAGTGAAGGGGGTGGGTAAAATGACATGGGAAGTTAGGCAGCAAGAGACAGGGGCTGCTTCAAGATGGCAACGAAGGAAGCTCTGGCCTCTACTCACAAAACCTCTGCATATGTGATGGGGGTTTTTTGGATAAGGAACAGTGACCAGCCATTTAAAAAAAAAAATAGAAGAATGGTTTCAGGCAACTGAATTAAAAGATTAAAAATAACTTTGTTTTATCATGAAATAAAAAACCAAAATACTTGAAAGTTTTTAGCTACTACACTTACAATATGTGAAAGGTTTGTAGTGCCGTAATAAATTGTTACTTCAACACTTACTACAGAATACAAAAGTAAAAAAATTAAACTGTGCTCAACCAATACTACTTTATTCATACTGATCTGTTAAATCCTTTGGTATCCTTTCTTTTTGGGTCTTGTCTTTTATTCATGGCAAGAAGTACAGGTTTACTGCACGTCCTGACTAATACAAACTAGGTTTTATATATTTGGTTTTGAAATGCTTTAGCTTTCCACAGTATATTTCTCTGTCTTACTAATGCAAACAGTAAAATTAATTTTTATTCTTTAGGCACTTACTAATTTAAACACCTTATCAAGCCTTTTTTAAAATGAGATTATTTCTACTGTTCTAGCTACAGAAGCCTTAAAAGCAGTTAAAGAGTACAGAAAAGACATGTGGAAACACGTGATGTAATTGTCATCCTTGAAATGAGTTTGAATGAAGACAAACTAATACTAGAAGTAGAATGTATTAAACATGATGATAAGTGATTAGACCATCACAGGAAGATGCAGGAAGTTTATATGCTCTGCCGAATATTAGAACACATCAATGTTTTAACAAAGCATGTTTCATACTGTATTAGAGAAACAACTTCTACAAGCAAATTTCATTTTTAAAGCTTTAGGAAATTTAATGATTATAAAAAGCTACATTCTTCCATAAATTTATATGCACTAGATAGCCAAGCAATGAAAACAAGACTGTAGGGAAAAGCATTTAATTTGTTTAAACTCAAAGTTCTAAAAAGACAGGAAGCTAAAGGGAGGGTTTCCTGCCTGTTTAGAAGTTAACAGCAGGTAATTTTAAACCTCTCAAAGATGCATTCACCATGAAAATCTTGATTGGCCTTTCCCTGCAGGGGTGGAAGCCCATGGTCCTACCATAAAACTACAGATGTGGGGGTGAGAGGCCAAAAAAAAAAAAAGAAGAAGTGATAAACCTTACACTGTTAATTAATTTTGCAGATACTCATCCAATGATAAGAAAATTCTGAAGAAAAGAAAAACTTAATCCCAAAGCCTATGTGTGGAGAATGGGAAAAATAGTCTCAGCATCTACTCCTGCATGTAACTGCAGACAAGCAACATCAGACATCTAAGGGGCCATCATACAAGAAAAATACCAACTTCTAAGGAAGGAGAAATTGAAGAAACAGAAAAAAGGGAAGGTGGGGAGAGACAGAGAAGAGGTAAAAGAGGAGGAAAGAAGTGGCTCTATAAAACAGACATCAGTTGTCCTTTCTAGCAAGTGATAAGTACAAAAAGGATGATGTCACACCCCCTTTGATGCTTTGGTGACTTCAGTGGTCTTGATCTTCCAAGTGACATCTTGCCCATGACTTCAGAGACAAAACACCTTTGTCAGGCTATCTTTTTCAGATTTTCCTTCACAAGGCCAATGTGTATAGCTTAAAAGCATTAAACCTCTCTGTATTACTAGACTCGTCAAGGGACATGATCATGAGAAATGTAAGAAGTCCAGGCATATATATGTAATCAGTTATCTGGGGTAGGTGCTTACATGTCTCATCAAAGAACACTCCCAGGACTTTCTTTTTCAGAACCGTTCCTCAATGTGGTCACTGACCTACTTTTAAATTCACTACTTTAAAGAGGCCTAAGCCTTTTAAAGAGAGTTGCAGGGCCTAACACATAGGTGCTCAGCAAATGCTTTGATGAATACATCCAGGTTCAGCCAGTATTCTGAAGTTTTAAAAGGTCTTCTTTTAAACCATACTGACAATCAGAGTGAAGTGAGAAAACCCCTGTGAGTTTTACTTCATATTTAGCCTGCCCAAGGTCAGTCAAAAAAAAAAAAAAAAACAGAGGTTTATGTACAAGTTCCTCAGTGTTTTAAGTATAAACTAAGGGGCAATCTAAGATAACCCTGACAATCAACATGTTAGGCACTGGAATCTCCATTGTTATTTTCGTACGAACATTACCAAAACTCCATTCAAGAGTCAAAGGTGCCAAGTCCTTTAAACACACACATTTTTGTATATCAGCTTTGCACACAGTCTCAAAATCAATCCCTTAAAAAAAAACTGTGAATCAATACAAATAGTCATCCAAAAATTTAAACTCAGTAAGTAAATAATAATGCACCAGAAATTCTGAAACAAATACCAAACACACAACAGCCCTTTGTCTTTAAGTATTTATTTCTTCAAGCCCTAAATGAGAGGTGCAAATGCCTCAGGTGCTTCAATTTTTTTTTTCCGGAACTCCTTTACAGGTGCAATTAGGTTATTTGGATGAATTAAACAGGAAAAAAAGTCTGAAAACCCATTTACAAACAATCATGCACACAATTTGCAAGTTTAATGACTAACACTGATAAAAATGGCACCTTGATAGCTGTATTTGAAGAAAAGAATGTGTCTAAGTTATTAGTGTATATTGGTATAAAGCTTAGAGCTACTTAGTAAAATTATGCTATTTCTCATAATTGTCAAGCTAAAGAAAATCTAAGACTTTCCCCTAAATCAAAAATAAAAATTTTTATACCTTACAGAAGATTTTTTAAGTCTTTTTAAATTCCCTTACCTCTTAAGGTAAATATTGTCACTTACACTAGAAAAATCTAAACTCAGTTATGAGTTACCTGCATGACTCATCACCACCCTCCCTTCCGAATGCCTCTTTTTATTTAACTCTTAAATTTGCCTCTGAGTTGGAGATGGTGGCACACATTTGTAAGTGTAGTATACTGAGAGGCTGAGGCAGGAAGATCACAAATTTGAGTCAAGTGTGAGCAACTAAAGAGACTTAGCAAGAACCTATCGTAAAAATTAAAATGTTGAAAAGCCCTGGGTTCAATCCCAGGTACTCTCCCCTTCCCACAACAAAAACAAAAAAAAAAAAAAAAAAAAAAAAAAAAAAAAAAAAAAAAAAAAAAAAAAAAAAAAAAAAAAAAAAAAAAAAAAAAAAAAAAAAAAAAAAAAAAAAAAGAAAAGAAAAGAAAAAGAAAGAAAGAAATGAAATGAAATGAAATGAAATGAAAAAGAAAGAAAAGAAAAGAAAAAAGAAAAAAGAACACCCTGAGGCATCACTGTAAGCATCAGGTTAGCCAGGCCGGTACTCAGCAGCACTCTGGGAGACTGCAGCAAGAGCATCACAAGCTGGAGCCCAGCCTGGGCAACTGAAGCCTTGTCTCAAAGTAAAAAAAAATTTAAAAATGGGCTGAAGATGGACATCAGTGCAAAAGCTGTGGATTCAATCCAATCCCCAGCACCGCAGAGAGAGAGAGAGAGAGAGAGAGAGAGAGAGAGAGAGAGAGAGAGAGAGAGAGAGAGAGAGAGAACCAGCACCAGTTGTGTTGAGAACATATTTATACAAACTGCTATCTAATCTATATAACTATACAAGGGAAAAACTAACAAGAATGTTTCCCCTCCCACTTAAATACTCCACAAACAAATGAAGCAGTCCATGTGTATGCAAGTTCTTCCTGAACAACAGCCTGCAGAGCTCATCACATCTAAATTACTATTCTTTTTTTATTTCAAATCATCTTTTAAATTAAAAATCTTTGTTCAGATGAGCTCCTTAGAGCAAAATCAACAAACTTTTAATATTCAGCTTCAACGATTCAGATTATTTCACTGTGCTTTGTAAAAATATGTACCATGTAAAATCTCAATCATAAATGCACAGTACACACACACACTCACACACACAAACATGCACGTGCATACACCTTTACCAATCACCAAATTTTGCAGTCCTGTTTAATCTGCTCTCTCCCACCCCATACTTTAAAAAGAGTCTCAGACAGCAAGTCATTTCATCTGTAACTCTTCAATACATTTCAAAAAAATAAATAAATAAATAAACTTTTGTTTTGCCTTTTTCTTTGGGGGAAAGGAGAGAGGGTGCTAAAGATTAAACCCAGAGCCCTCACACTAAGCTACATCCCCAGCCTATTTTTGTATTTCATTTTGAGACAAGGGCTCACTAAGTCAAAGTTGGGCTTGAACTGGCAAGCCTCCTGTGTCAGCCTCCTAGAATACTGAGATTATAGACAGACACCACCAGTTATGGCTAGAAACACCTATATTCTCTATAAGTGATCACTCATAAGACAATGCTTAATTATTTCAGAATACTTTTGTTAAATTTGATGGTCTTTCAAATTAATAAAATGATTTCATCATCTGCTTAAAAGATTACTGATTAAAACAATTTTAGATACTGTCCATCTGAACCCAGTGTAGAGCCTGCAAGGATGCAGAAATCTTTCAATATAATGCCAAGTATAAATTCTGCAAAGATAATAAAATTTACACCATACATACAACGCAGACATACTCTAATTTCTTCTAAACTTAGAGACTAAATTAAGCTAGAATGAAACCCAAAGTCTCTTTAAGGCTGGGATTTCTCAAGCAGGTGTTCGGCTACTAAAGCCACTCAGAAAGTGCATGAGTCAGCTTTAGATAAGCTGTAAGATTTGAAAAAAAAAAAATGACTCAGGTGCTTTAAAGACTGGCTGATGACATTTGTGTATATGCTACGGAGCATGTCAATTAGGTACTAAACTACGTCCATAGGAACAGCTCTCCAAACCACAAGCATCACCTGGGAACTTGTCAGAAATGTAAATTTCCAAGCCCTAAACCAGACCTGCTGAGCCAGTAACTTTGCAGGTTAAGGACCAACAATCTGTGCTTAAACAAGCCCTCCAGATGACTCTGATGCATGCTAAAATTTAAGAACCACTGGGTCAGAGCTACAGTACCCTGTGGCTATTTAACTTAAATCCTAAGATATTAAAATCAGTGCGTACTTAGTCAACAGACAGTGACTACCACACTGATCCCATCACTGTTATCGAACATTACTACCATCACGGAAAGTTCCATGGGGCCGAGCAAGATACTTACAGATTGCAAGATCCTTTAATTCTACCAACACAAAAGTGGTATGGTAAAAGTGGCTGGATCTCAAGAGTGTAGCCCCTTGGTGTCTGATGAATGGCTATTTCCATGAGAAGCATCAAAATTAGAGAATAGATCAAAGAGGAATGCATGGGGACTGGCATCTAATTCACTCACATAGCCAAGAAACTGGGTCCATGGAAAGTAGAACAGGCTGCAGGCAGCTGCTGAAGCTACTGTTTATACCACAGACCTGGTAAAACAGAATGAAACAAAAAACAAAAAAGCAAGCTTCATATTTTTTTGGGGGGGTGGGGGGAGAATAGTACTGAACCCCAGGGAGGTCCATCCTCATCTCTTTATGTGTTTGATTTTGTGACAGGGTCTCACTAAGTATCTAAATTGTCTAGGCTGGGCTTGAACTCAGCCATCGTACTGCTTAAGCCTCAGAGAGGTCTGGGATTATAGGCCTGTGCCAATGGTCTCAAGTTTTCCTATGTACTCTGTCACAGTAACAAGAAACCAACATTCCATATACCAACAACAGATTTAGATGTCTCAAGCTCTTATGATCTCGTCATTGTACTCCTTGGCCCCTAAACGCCACCCGCCCCCCCAAAACACACACACACAAAAAAAAATTCTAGTCCTGGTTGCCCCCTGTGTCACGGAGTGTTACTACCATCCATTTGGTAGCCCATGCAGGCAACCTAAGCTGCACCTTGTCCCTCACTTCTCCTATCTAATCAATTATCTTTAAGTAGTTCTTGGAAGACCCACCTCTCTCCATCCTGATATCATTATCTTTCACTTGCAACAGTCGCACAGCTTCCAAGTTGTAAACCCTACCCATCCACCCATTCCTGCTGCAGCCAGAGGGATCCTGGTAAAAGACAGTTCACCAAATGGGAGCCTAACATCAGCAGCAGCAGCAGCAGCACTGGAATGTTAGAAATACAAATTCTCAGGCACCATCCTGGCCCACTGAATCACAAACCCTGGAGGCAAGCACAGAGAAAGTTTGAGAATCAGCGATAAAAATAATTGCTCCCATCACTGCTGTTATAAAAAACTTCACAGTGGTGTGTCACTGTTCCTATAGCAAAACCCAAATTGTTAGATAACACCCATTGTAGAAATAACTACTCTGAAATGAGAAATCTAAAATGAGGGGAGAATAAAGGTTTAAGCAGATTAATGAAACATCATGACTCAGCCTATAGATGACAGTGTGAAAAAGATACCGGCAAATGAAAAAGCTTGTGAAAAGTCTAAAGTGAAAATTGCAGCTCACTGAGGAAGTGCTAATGTTTCAATGACAAGCAGATGCTACACAGAAGGTGAGCTACCTAAAAATGATACTTCACTTCACTTTTCGAGATGCCAAAATTTGATCAGTTTCTAATCCCATCATCCTGTCCACCTATGCCAAAAAAAAAAAATCCACAACATGAATTTAATGTACAAAATTCCCCAGCTGCCATTAGGGTTTACTAACAAGTAAGAATTTACATTCTCAGTATCTGTTTCTATAATTTACCCACTTTTCAAATTAGTCTTCAAATTGGTTCAAACTACTTTCTGTGACACTGCCAGTACTATAAACTGTACTGTTCCAAGTCCTTCAACTTTTACTAAAATTAGATCAAATTATGCCTCCCCACAAAAAATCCATCACTACACAAATCCTACACATCCTGTGGCTGGGGGAATGGCACACTGGTTAAAGTGCTTGTCTAGCAAACACAAGGCCCTGAGACTCCCCAGCACCACAGAAATCTGGACGTGTTGGTGCAAGTCTGTAATCAAAACACTGCAGAAGGCTGAGGTAGGAGGACTGCCAGGAGTCCAAGGTTAGCCTAGTCTACATAGTGAGTTCAGGACAGCCTGAGCTACAGAGGGAGACCTTGCCTCAAAAAAAAAAGGTACACATCCTATTTTAATAAGTCATATATGTGTGTGTAAATATCAGTCATAAAATTCAAGAAGACATGTAGACAATTGTATCTATTCAATAACTTAACTTCCTCCTGGACAAAACTGCTTCTGATCTCAACCGTCTCCTTTCAAAGACAAACAGGTTGACTAAAAGAACAATTGAAGTCAATTCCAACATTTTAACTCATTACCTTTAGTCCCATCCATTGCTCTGTATTTATTGTGTACTGTAAATTTCACTGAGGTTCCAGAACTCACGGTTCCAAAAAGTTGAGTCTTCACCTTCACACCAATTTCCTCTGAAAAATGACATGGTGAAGGCAGCTCTTTTTTGATTTCTACTATTTTGTGGCACTCAGTTTAACCACATCACACAGGTTGACAAGAACGAGTCGTATATCAGGCTTAAATAATTTAGCAATCTTTCAACAGTCTTTTCATTCCCATAAAATCAACCCTCATTTTGGTGTGAAAAGCTAATGAAAACTCTTGGAAGAAGCATGTCAACTTGACTGTTTTCTGCATACGGACTCTTTGATAAGACCTTACAGGGCATACAATGTGTTCTACACATGACTATCTGTAATAAGGTATTCTTTTCTGTTTTTTAATCAAAAAGTCAGTTACTGTTGTGAAGCACAAATGTATGTTCAAGAAGGGTTCTGAAACTAACTATATGCCACAGGATTTAATTTTGTGAGGACAGCTTCAACTTCATGTCCCCAAAAAACACATCTTACTCAAAGAATTCCAGATCCAAAAATAGTCAAGTATGCTGATTCTTGTGCTCTTATCAGCAATGTTTGTCAAGGAGCAGGAGGACATGTGCGCATTTATTTTGCAAGCATAAAGTCACAATATGCACATTAGTCATACATTTTCCCATGTCTTCCTAAAAGTAATCAACTTTATAACTAAGTTAGCAACTTGAACGCCAAATTAATATGCAGCCGAGTCTCAACCCTTACACTTGCTGATGCAAGCTGATCCAAGCATATCCAAAGGCACGTCTCATTTTGTGGCCCACACTTAATCTATCTGCAGTGAGCTGATCCCACATGTCACACAAGTTCGTCACTTGTTTTTTTTCTACTGGTTTCCAAGTATTACATTTATTACATGCTATGTTTTCTCTCTACTAATATTTTTTTCTAAAAGCCAAACTTGCAAGAAAGATAGAGGCATTAAACATACAATTACACACACACACACACACACACACACACACACACACACACACACGTTCTGCCCAACTACACAAACACACAAGAATTAATAGTAAATCTGAGCACCTGCTATCTGCCTATAATTTTTATAGAAAGTTTAGGGGAAAAAATTGCTGCCTAAGAACCACCCTCAGGGCACAGTAGAACAAACTAATTCAAACAAGTCCCCAAAGGAAAAGTGGCTCAACCTACACTTATTCCCCAATGAGGATCAGTATGATAGCCTTGTTCAAAGTCAGTGTTCTGACACCATCAATCCCTAAGACATCAAAGAAAGGAAAGTCCACTACATGCCAGGTACTGCAGCAGGCACACTAGATAGCTCCTCACTCCATGTAAGGAGCGATCTGCAAGATAGGGCCAGTCATCCCCCACTTACAGATGAAGGCTCACAGCAAAAAATGTTGACTTATAAAGGTCCCTTTCACAGTTCAAGATATCTTTTAAAGTAAAAGTGTCATTACTTAATTATCACATGCTCATTATCTGTAAGTGAGAATAATGAAGCCTGGCTTTGATTAAAAATTAGAACACATACAACTAGGGTTCTCTGGGAAAAAATAAAACTAGAACCTAGCAAAGCATTTGGTTTCTGGCTTATTTTCAAGGTTTAAGTTTGTTCAATTTTCAATCATCAAACTAGTCATTGCTTTCTTTTTAATTCACACATAACAATTATATACATATTTATGTTGTACCAACACGATGCTTCAATGCATGTTTACATTGTATAATTTTTAAACAAGGATAAACTCTCACACTTTTTTTGGCAGGTGGGAGGGGGATGCCTGGACTCCCTCCGCACAGGTCCTGAACTCACTATGTAGCCCAGGCTGGCCTCAAACTCACAGCAATTCCCCTGCCTCAGCCTCCCCAGTGCTATTTATCAGTCTTTCATGGTCAAAATATTCAAAATTCTTTCTTCTAACATTTTTGAAATACAAACAAGCAATTTTTAAATAGACAAAAAATGTTCTCACCATGACTCCTCTGACTATCATCTATGCCAATTTCCAAGTATTGCATGTTTTCTCTGTCCTGTTTCCCTGAAGCCAAACTCCCAGAAAGATACAGGTATTAAACCTATATACTTAATTAGCTATGACCCACACACACACACACACACACTCTCTCTCTCTCTCTCTCTCTCTCTCTCTCTCTCTCTCTCTCTCTCTCTTCCTTCCATTTTCTAGGCCAGCCAAGAATCTGAACTCTTTTACTTTCTTTTTAGCAACTAGAGATTTTAAATCAACCACATTTGTTGAGTTCCTAATCTCAAGTACTAGAAAGATAAGTATAGACAATTGATATGTGTCACATTTTTATAAAGTATATAAAATTTCAGTTTATGGTACAGTTTCAATAGCAGGTTCTCCATCTGTCCTATACTATAGCCTTTTAAGAATTCAAAATAGCATTAGCACCCTAATATTAGGCCTACAAAAACTTATCCTGTTTACTGAGAGAATACGCTACTAAACCAGAGAGCCCTCCCATCCATCCCATGCCCAAAAGCAAAAACGCCTTCCCTTGACACTGAAATTGAAGCGATAGTCAGATGGCTCTCAACACAAAAAAACACCAGCAGACAATTTTCACCTTCCCAGAGTATTTTGAAATACTTGAACTAACATTAAAAATGAGGTAAATCACACCCACACACACAAAATCTGTATTTATAGTTTTCCTTTCAAAAAACACCTTGTAGATAGATGTAACAACACAGGACTCCCATTTCCATATGAAGTCTCAGTACCTACTACTCCCTCCCTCCAGGGGTATGACCTACTCATCTGCCACTCTATAACCTGCATCACCCACTCACAGTTTGAGTTTGTGATCCTTTCACTTATAGCTGCAAAAGATCAACTTTTTGGTTCAGGAATGACTGTCTCTAGAAGACTCAAGAATAAGCAATGCATCACACCATTTCCTATTTACGCCCTATTAATCCACTGTGGAACAAGGATCTGTATGCTCTTTAATGCCTGCAGCGGTCTCATTTAAACACATTCCTCGTTATTTAATCCAAATCTTCCTTTTCTTCATATGGCATACACTAGCATTTGGGCATTCTACTATCTTTTTATTCTGACATTAAGAGAAAACATCACATAAGGGCAAATTTTACTAAGCACACCTTCAAAAGTTTCCATGTCTGTTGTGCTTATCAAAGCCAAACTTAAGGCAAGCATCTAGTGTTTCAAGTATATATTTCATAAGGGTTCTTTTCTCCTTCCAATACCCTTTACAGTGATGCCAGACATACAGAACTGAGTAACTTCAAATAGTCTCTTTCAGTAGATATATTCAACAAACAGCCAAGAAGTAGTACTATTTAAAGACCTACTTTATAATTCTTTTAAGACATGAAGAATGGCTAAGAGGGAACAACTGTGTCACTTTTGCCTCTGTTGTTAAGAGTCTGGAATTCTTTTCAAGGGACAAAAATATCCTCACAGTGAAAGACACTGGGAGTTATGAATACAGTCAGGCAAACATATAGACAGACTGTCTTAAAGAAAAAAAATAAAAAGACATAACCAAAGTTTGTTTTCAAAACAGCAGAATGAAATCAGTCCAGCAATCTGGTACAGGAGAAGAACGGTTTCACGAAGGCAATACTATTACTGCTGTATCCTACTACAACATGTTTTCTCACTGTAAATTGAGTGTATTATTAACTTACCCACTGTCTTCTACTAAATCAAGTTTCCCTTCTTTACCTACTCTCAGATATTCTCTCCTACCTGAACCTATCAACACTCTCTGCCCACAGGCATGGCAGGTACACATACTCCAAAAATTTTGTAATATGCTCAATGCCAGGTACATGGTAACAAAGTTAATAATACCTGGCCCCATGACATCCAAACCCAGTCTGCTAAAGACTGGATGTTCGTGTTCCCCATCCAAAAATTACTACGTGAAGCCTAAATTTCAAACCAATGCTATTTTGAGTCACAGACTAGTGTGGTTTGAATCTGGAATGTCCCCCAAAAGTCCCATATATTTGAATGTTACAGGTTGTCTATGGAACCATGTGCTGCCGGGAGATTGGGGCCTAGTCTGGAGGGTTGGATTACAGGCTTGTAAATTGGATTATAGGTGCATAGTTGAGGTTTACCAAACTTTCCTTCCACACCTGGATTTAGGAGAGGCTGATCACTGGGGTGAGACCTGGAAGGATATATAAGCAGCTTCCTGCCTTCCTTGGAGAACTAGACTCAACTTGCTTGACTTGGCTTGTTTGTAATGTCAAGGAGCTGCCTCTACTTTGGCCTCTGCCATGTACTTCCACTGCTGCTGGCCACCACTGAATGGACTGTGATCTTCTGAAACTCTGAGTGAAAATAAACCATTCCTCCCCCTAAATTTGTGGATGTCAGGTATTGCATCATAGCAACAAAAAAGTAACTAAGACAGGGACTTTTGGTAATAGGTTATGAAACTGGAGTCCTTATTAGTGGCATTAATACTCAAAAGAAGAAGAGGAGACCAAAATTTTCACCTTCGACCATATGAAGAGACAATTATCAAATACCTATCTATAAATCAGGAAGGGTGTGTCACCCAACACTGAATCTGTTGGTGCCTTGGTCTTGGGCTTCTAAGCTTCAAGAGCTATGAAAGAAAAACATGGTCCAAGCCATTTAATCTATCATTTTTTTGGTTGTTGCTATGGCAACCAAATTAACTACACCACTGTCCAATGTACATTTTTGGAATATATAAATGTAGTGCAGGGCTACCTGTTCACCAAAATTTCTACTCTCCCTCCAAACTGAAAAGTTATCATCAGGAAGTAAGTGGCTTTCCACAAGGAGTTTATTTTCCTTTCCTTTCCATTAAGGTAAAATATCGTGACTATTTCTCACCATCAGAAACACCACAAGAAATAATTTCATCACTTCAGGCCAAAGGTGGTGAAAACATGAAGTGTGTTCATCATCTCTTGTCCTCATGCTAGTTAGTTTCTGGGGGCTCCACAGCCCCTGTAAGACAGAAGATAAATGTGGTAACTCACCTACCAAGAACATCTACTCCAAGCAGTCATGTGAGAACAACTCACAATAGGCCATAAAAGTTTTGAGATCTGTTGTAATAGATAACCATTTAGTTCACACCTTTTAATTTGAAATTTAAAATAAAATGAGAAAGTAGGTAAAAGTCGGTATCAAACACGGAAGTGCAATTCTGCGTGGTGTTCTGTATTTGATGCCTCTTCGGTGAAGAGATGAGAGACAAAAAATAGGTCTTCTGGTGGTAGAGATGTTTTATATAAATATCCTGTAATATTTAAACCTACAAGAAAGAGCAAACACAACGTGAAGGGAACAATCTCAGGGATCTGAGCAGCAGGTCTGTACCAGCAGAGGCCTCCTCAAGCCTCCATGCCTGGGCACACTTCTAGGAAAGGAGAGTCACAGGTCCCTGCAACTCTGTAAAGTGCCACACAGTAAAATGGGAGGCCATAACAGCAGCTTGCTTAGGACACAATTAACAACTTAATTTGTTAAGCTATTTTTCCCTCACTCCGTGATGATTCAACTAGCTATACTTCCCTGTGCTTCCTTGAGGAAATTAAAAAAAAAAAAAAACCTAAAATCTCTACTTTCAAAGGAATACTCCAGAAAGCCCATCATTCTGTTTCACCTTTGTACTGATATTAAATAATGCACCTTCCCTTTGTAAAACTTTTTTAGGCATTTCTATTTGGTCTCCCTGAAGTTCTGCCTAGTGTCAATATTCATCCCACCAAACACATGGAAAACCACACACTTAGTAATATTCAATGTTACTAATATTTAGTATGGAATACTTTATTGTATGTGATAAGAAATCCTAACAACAAAACAGAAAGTGAGGCCAAGGTATAAGCAATAAGGAACACCAAAATATAATCACCATAAATGTAGAAGAACTTAACTGCCAAAAGACTGTTACATGGCCCACCCCACTTACTCTGTGAGGAAAGCAAGATCAGAGATGTACATGTGCATCAGCTGAGTAAAGAAATCTAGACCATATGATTTCGGTGTCTCTACAGAGATGTTAAGTATCTCCTATCTTCTCTGTACTTGAGATTCTGACAATTGTTCCAAAGCTCCTTGGCCATAAAACAGGCAACCTATTTGAGGAGTGCCAGAGCTGTTGGACATTACTGACCATATGTTTGTGGATCCAAGACACTGACAACAAACAATTCAATGCATTGCTTGGAAGGGCTGTCCCAGAGATTAGTATCACATTAATGTTAATCCTGCAGCTGGGCTGGCTACAGAATTCCTCACCCAAGTCCAGGCCCAAGAACTCTCAATAAGCAGCTTATGCTCTCCCACAATGCTATAAATAATCAAAGGAGCTAAGCCTACCTGCCTAATAATGGCCAGTAAAAAAGAGGAAAGGGCAGGGGAGGAAAAGAAAAAGAAAAAGCACCTGAAAAGACAATTCCCACCCACTGGTACAAGGAGGAGGTAGTCTAATGAATGAACCTACTGCTTTGGTCTGCAGTGCAGCGTCAGTCTAGAGAAGATCTCATGGCTACAGAACCTTGCCTTCACCACAGTGCCACCTAATCATGTCACAAAAGCACTAGTCAAAATCCAGATTATTTATGCAAAAGCTAAGGAAGTAGTGGAGTTTCTGTGAACCAGATAAAATGTCTAAGATCAAATGTCTAATTCTTACAATAGTTGGGTTCAAAGGAATTAAAATCTCAAATTCAGATTTAGCTGCAACAGAAAAATAAACCCCAAACATGCAGTTTTCAAAGGGACACCAGATCATATATGACCCTAATACTTTCATCCGCCTACACGATATCTGTAAATTTGAGATGGGGCTGATCTCATGTGGAAAATCACCATGCATACTTTACTGCTAGACTACACACTGCACAAATTTTCTGTCTCTACCACCTTCTCTTCTCTGCTATTCTAGGTCAGAGTGTATTTCGTAAATGGCTACCGCGCTAATTAGTAGCCAACTTTGAAGAGTCTGAAGAGTACTTCTAAAAAATTCAATGGAATAATTATCGCTGAATTTTCTACTATTCAGTTTTGCCATAGCCAGCCAACTTTCCCTCATAAATGTCCTCTGTTTCTACTCAAAATGGGCTTTCTCCTTACATGACATTAATAGTACCAGTTTCCTCTATCAAGTTAGTAATAATTCATTGTCTGGTCTTGTATGTGAGATTTTCAAAGGTGGGGGAAAGTCGGGTGGAACACAAATCTTCTTCAGATTTCAGCAAACTAATTTTCCACCACTGCTGTCTATGGAATTTTTTTCATTAGAAGGGTGTGGCCAAGTGTGGTGGGAAAGCAGAAGAAAACAATAACGGCAGGACAGGAGAGGCTAACCCTACTTTTTTATCTATCACTCTGTGATCATAGGTCTCTTAAGTAAACATCACAGAGCCCCTGGCTGTTATTCTCCTCACTACCTCTTTCCTGTCCCCACCCCGACTATTACCATCATCTCCAGTTTTTCTTGTGTCAACTCTCAGCCAAGCACCAAGCTCAAGAGTAAGCTTTCAAATGCAGGACTGAATCAATCACTCTCCTCAGTATGTAAAGTGAAGAGTCACTCACCACACAAGACTTCCCATTTGCAAGCTTAGCCAGGTGGTTAGAAAGAGGTTGGGTTTATTTTCTAGACCTAGAATACCTACATTAAGGCAAATAAGTATGCAGATAAAAACCACGTTCATAAAATTGTTCTCACTATTCATTTTCTTACACTGTTTGACAGCACAGAATTAGCTTTCCTTGGACTGGAGGAATGGCTCAGCCATTAAAGCACTTGCCCAACAAGTGCTCAGTCAAGCACTAAGTACCCGAATTTGATTCCCCAGCACCACAAAAACCAGGAATGGTGGCACATGCCTGTAAAACCAGCACTAGGGTATCCAAGACCAGCCTGGTCTCCACAGTGAAGTCAGGACCAGCCTAGTCTACTCCAAGGGAAAAAAAAATTCATTTTCCTTCATTAGTTTTAGAACATCCTGTCCTTAAATATTCTGAAACTCATTCAATGTGAACAGCTCCACTGAAGTGAGGTCTGCTGATTCAAAGCAAAGGCAGAAGTCAAACCCAAGTGTGCTGGACACGAAAAGGCAGGCCCTCGTCTCTTGGGCAGTCTTCAAAAAACTTCTTTCAAAGCCAGAGCTCAGCAGAAGTACCCTGCAGGTTGTTCCATATTATTTTATACTCTAGGACTCAAAAACCATTGCACAGACTATCCAGTGTTGCCTCTATTATGTTCAAATTTTTTATAGTCCTAAGACAGACAAATATTAACAGCCATATTGCTTTATCCTAATAAGAACCATCCAAGAACTTTTTGGTTTCTTTGAAACAGGGTCTCTCTCTGTAGCTCAAGCTGGTCCTGAAATCACAGTAATACTCCAGCCTCAGGCTCCTGAGTTGGGGGAAACCAGCCATCCTGGTTTATGTGGTGCTGGAGAAATGAGCCTAGGGCCTTGCGCTGGCTAGGCAAGCACTCTAACCACTGTGCTACTCCTCCAGCCTTTAAACGTATTTATAACAAATGACAAAAGGTCTCCTTTTGATGGCTTGGAAGTTCATCCTCAGAAGAGATTTGCCTTTCTCCAGGCTAAAGGTCACATAAGGTACAAATTTAGAGCTTTGGACAGCCATCTGCTGAAGCATCTGGAAACAAAAGGAGGAGACCGGAAAGGAATAAGAGGCAGCCAAATCCCTCAGATGTCTCACTGGTGTGTGTTTATTTCCTGGTGCATCTTTAGAACAATACTGTAAATCAGGATGGGTGTGTCAGTCCATAAGAAAACTGGCATGAATTTCTCACAACGTTCCCAATCCACTTTGAATTATTGCAAAACCAAGATGGTTGAATCATGATGTCAAGTTTGAGCACGCTCAATCGCACAAGTAATGCCACGGTGAAAGGCAACTAGAGATAAAGGCTGAAGCATCTGAGTCTTTTAAAAAAACCAAGCAAACACCAGTCACTGTCACATATTCTGCCTGTGAGAATCCTGTTTTCCTTTCACACAGACATCAGCCAAATACTGGTAACAATAACAAGCCTTAGTCCATAATATTCTATGCACCTATATACATACAGATACACAGATAAAGAGAAACAACATCTTCACTCAAAAAACTGTAGAGAGATTAACAGATTTAATCTTTTCAACAAATGCGGTACATTAATTTCTTCAGCCACGGTACTCCAAACTGTATGTGATGGCAATACAAATTAGGGAACTTCAGCTTAATGAAAAAAGTAATGACTGAAGCTCAAAAATCAATGGTTTAGAAAACACAATGCTCATTTACCATACCACGGCAGCTAGGACGGACTGTCTCAGCTACAAGACATAACTTACAGCGTTTCCATTTGCCGAGAAGAGGAGCCTAGTGGATTTACTGTGCACATGCAACAGGTGGTAGACAAAACACATCTGAGACGTTTTGTTATTGAAACAATGGTGACTCTAAATAACTCATTTCTCCTGAATCTGGGACTCAAAGTTTTTATACTATTATCTCAAATATACCTTATAATGACCCTATACGCTAAGAATTATTTTCTGCATTTTTGAACAATAGTAGCAAGAATTAACACTGAAGGATGATAACTGAAAAGCAGTAATTCTGAAAAATGATCTCATTTTTCTTCAGCTAATAAAAATAACTGACCTAAATATTATCATTATTTTCCAAAGCCTGGCAAAAAGCAGCGGAAAAAAAGAAGTTCCACATTTGGTCCCAAAGGTCACTCTGCCCTTTATAAAGCAAACAGGTATTCAAAACAGTTGCAACATAGTCTGAGAATGGCACTTAAGATCCATTTTTTAACTATCAAAAACAAAAAAGGTTTTTTAATTCCAAAATTTGCTGAAATAAAAAAGCCTGAATCAAACCTTAAAAAAAAAAAGATAAGGAATCAAGAGGAATAAAAGTAGGTACAGCAGCATTTAAGTTGTCATATAATGATCAAAACTCCCAACAAACCTTACAACTCTGGGCTCAAAGGCACCCAGAAAGAACTGAAAAGTGGTATTTCTCTTCAACCACAACTAAATTGATTAGACCACACTGAGTACAGAGTTCATTTTCCATTTAACTGAACAGTGCTATACACAAAAGGATTAGTACACAAGGGAGTATAGATTGGCAAGAGGTGCTGTGTGCCAAGGTAACGACTAATGCATGATCTCAAGCTCTAAACTGGGCTCACAAGAGAACCTCCTTCCTACACTCAAGCACACTATGTTCTCTCCTAACTTCCACATGGAAAATGGAAACCACTCTTTGTGAGTGGCTAACTGAACCACTACCATGAAATCCTAAAACAAGCAATTGCTCAAAACACTCAAAGCACTGTCATCACTTTTCTTCCTTAAGAATTTAAGACGGATTGCTGTAAGTAATCCCCTAACTTTATAATAGCTATACTCTGGAATCACCTGGGTGAACTATAATTAGTTTTGGGGGAGGTGGAGATGTAGCTTAGTGTTGGAGCGTTCACCTAGCATGGAAAATGCCCTATGTTCCATCTGCAGAATAAAAATATTGAGGGCTGAATCAAACTTCAGAGATTCCTATGTAATGGATGGCTCTTAATCTCCCCACATGATTGTGATGTGTAGAAGATTAGGAGCTCACTGAAGGCATTTTTAGCTGGTTATTGCCAAGTAGCAGTAATGATCCAATAGCACAAGGTCATCTTTTTTTGTTTGTTTGTTCTCAGTATTGAGGATTGAACCCAGAGTCTTGTGCATTCCAGAAAAGCACTCTACCACTAAGCTGTAACTTCTGCTCTTTTCAGTCCTTCTTATTTTTAGACAGGTGCTAAAAAGCTGCACAGCCTGACCTCCAATTTATGATTCGCTCACCTCATGTTCCTGAGGACCTGGGGTTACAGATATACATCTCTGCACCTGCTATGAGTTTATCTGAAAATAAGAATATCAGGACCAACTGCTCTATTAAACTAGACAAATGTCTCCAATAAATTTCTGACAGATTTCTCCAAGGAAGATATACCATGGCTGTCAAGCACAGGACAAGAGGCTCAATGTCATTCATTATTATGGAAATATAAATCAAAATATTAATGAGATATCACTACAGATACCCTGGGATGGCTAAAACAGAAAACGTGGACAATAATAGGGGCTGATGAGCATGTGAAGAAATCAAAATCCTCATGTACTGCTGGTAGGAAAATAGTACTGCCACTGTGAAAAATGGCATGGCAGTTACCAAAATGTTTAAATGTAGCTACCATGTGACCTTGTAATTCTACTCTACCAGACATACTTAGAAGAAATGAAAACATACATCCATTAAAAATTGTAAATGAATGTCCACAGCAGCATTATTCATGATAGCCAAACAGTGAAAACAACTCAAATGTCCATCAAATGCCATGTGGACACCCATGTGGTATAGCCATAAAATAGAACAGTTTTCAGCCAAATAAAGAAATAAATAAACTGATACATATTATGACGTGGATAAGCCTTAAACCATTATGCTAAGTAAAAGGAGCCAATGAAATGGCCATATAATATATTATTTAATTCCTATGAAATTCCAAGCTAGGAAAATATATAGTAGTTGCTTAGGATGGGGGCTTGGGTTGGAAAAGAAGAGAGGGTAACAAAAATACAATGTGGTGATGACTACAAATTATTGATAAATACACTAACACCCACTGAACTTTGTGCGATTTTAATAAATTATATTTTCACTATATTTTCAAATAAAAACAAAAACTCAAAAAAATCAAGCAAGTTTGATCTAGCAATACTACTTCTGAGAATCTTCCCAAAGAGTTAAAAGCAATATATAAAAGAGATACATGTACACCCACGCTCACAGCAGCACAACCACAGCAGTTAGAGCATGGAAGCCATGAAAATACCCACCAGCAGATCAAGGGATACACAAATTGTGGTATATGTATACAATGGAATACTACTCATCTATAAAGACAGCTAATTTTGAGGCTTTTGTAGGTAAATGGAGGCAACTTGAGACCATCACAGAATGTTAAATATTGTATGGTTTCTCTAATACAAGACACCCAGAATACAATAATTTTATAAAATCAAAAGGGAGTGATAGTGAGAATTAGAGGGAAGGAGGGAAGGGGTGTGAGGATCAAAACAGAGGAAGGGATTATAATTTTGACGTGATATATATGTGCACAAAATACTCAAGTTCAATGTAAACATTATGTAGGGCATGTATACATGTGTACACACACACACACAAACACACATAGATGCATATGGAAAGGTAAAAAAACAAGCAAGCAAGTTACTTAATAATGGGCAAAAAAAAAAAAAAAGAATTTAAGACAGAGCCTGGTATGGTGGCACACACTTGTAATCCCAGCTACTCTAAAGGCTAAGGCAAGATGATTCCAAGTTTGAGCTCAACCTGGACAATTTAGCAAGATGTTATCTCAAAACATTTTTTAAAGGTCCGCGAGGTACCTCAGAGCACTGACCAAGGATATACAAGGTTCTGGCTTTCTCCCAGGACTGTTTAAACAAAGAAGCAAACAAAAGACATATACATAAATGTGATATACGCACAGGATTTAGCTAAATGAAAGAAGAGATCAGAAATTCTTTAACCCAATACCTTCACTTTACACACTGAAAAACTATAGAATAGAAATTTCAACCTTAGTATAAAATGTATTCATGAAAGGAGACTTTGTAGATAGTTGCTACCTGACACTGTACACATCAAATGGAAAATACTTCCAGGGCAAAAGTCTCAGATTCCATTATTCCACAAATCTGAGTGTACTAATTTCCAAAATCTTAGAAACTTAAAATGAAAGATAATTCTCCAAAACTATAAGCCAACTGAAGACAAGAAGTACACAAAACCTTTAAAGAGAAACAAGTCAGTTGGGTTCTCTTGGTGACCTGTTGATAAATGCCAACCATGCTAACTGGGCAATAGTCTGTTGTTGCACACTGGCAATAGCTGGCGAATAGAAGTATAAAACGCCACTTCCCTCTCCCTTTAAATTTCAGTGAAGTCTTTATCTCTGAAACAACGCAGAAAAGAAACAGAAGGGATTGAGATTCCAGTGATTAAACCTCTTGCCTAGCAAACACAAGACACTGAGTTGTCTCACCAGCACTACATAAACTGGGTGTGGTGGTGCACGCTGGTTAATTCTAGCACTCAAGTGGCTAAGGCAGGAGGACTGCCTGAAGTCCAAGGCCGGCCCGGGCCACACAGTAAGTTCAGAACCTAACTGAACTACAGAGCAAGATCCTGTCTAAAAAATGAATTGTCAGAGGCATAAAGTTATTTCTAGCATGTGCTCCAGTTCCCACAGCTGGGCCCTTAACCAGACTCTAGGAAAAGATCTGGAGTATAAACACAATGCCAGGCTAGGCAGCTGCCAAGAGAAGACAGCTTGGCACGGGCACATCTGGATGGCTGCTGCACAGTCTTCTCTGTTCTTTTCTGGTTATTTTCATGCAACAATGGTGAGTAAATTTCTACCCAGGCCAGAAAAACAGCATCATACCTGAGGTCCAGGTGTATGTATGAGACATACTATAAGACCAAAAGCCACCTAACAAAATTATAAAATACAGTTTATTTACACACAAAGCTTTCTAAATCTTATTTCCAAGTGGTCATTCCTCAGCATCCATGGATTCTAGATACCTATGAACATCTGCAAATAACCTACACACCCTCCTCTACTTTACTGATTTACTTATTCATATGTGGATCTGGGGATCAAGCCCAAGGCCTTCATACTAAGTTACATCTCCAAACCATTTTTATTGTTTATTTTGAGACAAGGTCTCAATTAACTTACCCAGGCTGGGCTCAAATCTGCACTCTTCCTGCCACAGCCTCCCACACTGCTGAGATTTCAAGCCTGTATCATTGGGCCCAGCACTCCACATTTTGTAAGTAAAAAAAAGAGAAAATTTGTATTTCAAATTCCTTGTCTGAACACTGAAAAGTAAGTGTGTGTATACACAAAAGACATTCAAATTATCCTTACATCAGTTTTCTTAGGGTAAATTTACTTCAAAGACTGAACAAATGAATCACTACATTAAATCAACTTAAGTCTGTATCACACATAAAACAATAAATATAATGGAATACTTAGTTATTTCCATTTTTTTTTCTTTTTTTTGAGACAGGGTCTTGCTATGTAGGCCAGGTGGGGTCCTGAACTCACTTTGGAGTCCTCGATAACCTTGGCCTCACAGTAATCCTCCTACCTCAACCTTCTGGATGCTGGATTACAGGTATACAGCACCACACCCAGCTTACATGGTACTAGGAAATCGAACTCAGAGCAATGCACCATTTCAGAATTTTTTAGCAGTTCTTTCCCAAAGAAGAGAAAGAAAAAAACCAGGAATATCATTATTACAAATTTAGCCACACAGCATGAAATTGAAAAGTAAAATTCAAGAGTCACGGGTTGAAGTAACAGCCAACTGAGTTCTTAGCCTCCTCCACATTTCTCAAGCCATCTGTAGATTACTCGTAACACTTGACACAATCCAAATGCTATGTAAACAATTGTTATATGCAATAGAGAACAAGGAAAACTCTATGCATTCCATACCAACGATCTTTTTAAACATTTTTTTGTGATTATAAGTTTTAATATTTTCTATCTGGAATTGGATGAATCCACATATGAGGGACCTTTGGATACAATAGGGCAATGGTATTACAACTTTCTTCCTTTCAACATATTGCAGGATAGACTCTTCAAGAAGAGCAAAATGTTATCATTTCAGGAAGGAAGAGTCTCTGAAGAGTCCCTGCACATGAAATGGAAAAAGCTCTTCAATCTCAGAGGCCAGATTTTGTAGAAGACACAATAAAAAGATAAAAATATATAACAAGTAAGGAAAATACTACAGTGACCTAAGAGTAAGTCCTCTTTCTATGGCATTTCACGCTTCAACTTAAATCATAAGGAACTACCACTGCCCTACTGTTTCATGATAAATTACACAAAAATAATTATAATTTTTTTAATTTTTTCACTTGACTGTCCCTCACCATAAGCAGGAATCCTGACTCTCATTCACTACTTCCTTCTAGGATAGAGCATGAACCTAATAGACTGAAGCCACTCAAAACTCTTCTGGAATGCATGCATATTTTACCAAACCATAAGTGAACGTTTTTTCTAATTTAAAAAGTGCAAAGTTATCAAGGATGGGGAGACATGTCCATATGCTACTGGTAATATAAAGTATGCTACCTTTTAAAGAAGTAGCTTGGCAATGTGGCAATGTGTCCATATACTCTAAAAACAATGGCAAAGTTTCCAGTATATATTATTAAATGAAAAAGACAAGATACAGCAAGGAAGACCGACTATGATCCTCTTGTTTTAAAAGCTGCATACAGCACCACCACACACAGTCAGGACAGGGGTTAGGTGGACACACTGAACAATTAAAGGAGAAGTCATTCCCACTGTAATTTGGAACCTGCTACATTTCCAATGCCACATACAATTCTGAAGGAATTTCCAAGAAACCTTAGAAGGTAACAGAATTGCCACATATAGGAGGTAGTCTTGTATTCTCATCTTCCATCCTTTCGAAATATTTTCACTTCACGTGTTACCCTGCAAGTTTGAGAGTTTTTAGTCTTTAAGATACAGTTTTAAAGACAATTATAGAAAGTATAACAACAAAAATTATTTCCAAAATAACTTTTCTCTATTTTTCTTCCGTCTAGTTTCCCTCTTCTGCATAATATTTTTTATGAGTTGGTGGTTAGAGCACTGGTTTTAATTTTATGCTTGTTTGAGGTCTAATGTGAATCATTTCCTGCTCCCATCCATTCTAACACCAAGAATGGGAGAAACAAACCTCCCATAGCAGGACTAAGGATTTTATCATTCACAACAGCAAGCCTTCTATTGCGTACCATCTGACCCAGCCAAGTCAGGGCTATGAGACAGAGCAGGAAGCATGTCTTATGTGCTGTGAATGCTTGATGTTATACTGAATTCTTCAGTTGGATAAGCCATGCTTAAAATTTACTATTCTTTACAAATATCTTCTCAGTTTCTTAGAAACTGTTATCCTAATGTGAAAGAGTGATAAACTGGACTTTTAAGTGTATTTTTCCTTGTGGCAGATCAAGTTCTTCTAAAACTTTCAAATACTACACATAGGTAAAATATATTGTTACTTGATATGCATTTTTGTTTGATAAAAACATAACTTCAGCTGTCCACGAGAGCTACTAGGAAGCTTTATAAAAACATCAGTACCTGGGCCCCTTCTCTGAACAATTAATTACTACAACTTCACTGATAATCAGAAAAGAGCATTTCATGTCACAGTTGAGGATGTACTCACCCTGTGATTCAAGAAAGTGAGATGAATTTTTAAGATGTATACACAACTGGAGAAATAGAACAGAGGTTAGGGTGCTTGCCTAGCAAGCACAAACCCTGAGTTTGATTCCCCAGCACTACACAATCAAGACATGATGGTGCACTCCTATAATCCCAGCACTCTGAAACCCAGATTACAAAGCAAGGCCCTATCTCAGGAGAAAAAAAAAAAAAAAGGAATTATACAAACCAACAAGTCGTGGGCATTGGACATGTATGTAACATGGCTTCTGTCTTCAGAAGTAAGCTCTAATGGAAGATACATAAAACAAATGATAGAAAATACTAAGGACACCACAATCAAAGGGGCTACTGTCTGACTGCTATTCCTTATGCCTACTGCTATTCTGAAGGGTGTTTTAGCCACAGTCAACTACAAAAATAACCAAGCTGAGTATGGTCATGCAATCCTGCATGCCAGCACTGTAGAAAACTGAGGCAGAAGGGTCACAGATTGAGCTACAAAAAATAGCTAGTGGTCAAAGCATTTGCCTATCATTCCCCGAGTTTAATTCCCCAGCACTACGTTAAAATTAGTGGACATGGGGACACACACCTGTAACAAAATATTGCTAAAGGCCTTGCAAACTTCTGTATGTCTGATTAAACTTAATAGTATGTTCCTTAGAATGCTCTTACCATACAAAATGGAGATTAAGGAAGCCATTTGGGAATTATCAAACAAAATATTGACTGGAAACACATAGAAAACTACTAAGGCATTATTACTCTAGTTTTATGCTATAGAGGGTTTATATTTCTTCTCAATATTACAGACACAACATAACTAAAACTTCAATTATGATATGACTACTACATCACATATAAACATGAATGCTGAACTCTAGTTCTGGCACACTAGATACAGTTTACTTATAAAAATAAAGTAATTAGTATAAATAGAAGGATAACTAATCATTTAGTTTTAACTGTTTGAATCTCCAGGGTGTCCTGTTGCCCCCATCCACTATCCTACTGGAAAAAGCGCCTTTCAAAACCCCGCATGGTTTAATGAAATGAATTTTCCCAAAGCAAGATGGAGGTCATAACTCTTCAGAAACAAACGAACAAACAAACCTTATACCAGAATGCAAATATAAGTGTGAACAAAATCCAGCATAGATTCTCCTTGTTTGTACTACCCAATACTTCTACAAACATTTTGTTCCTTAAAGACAGGAGAGTGCTAGACAAAAACTAAAGTAGTAATTTTCCTTTTGAGGCCAAGAGAGAATTATTATCATGACTGCCATCTTCCAAATTCCCACTTCCAAACCATTTTTTAGTGGGTCACTAAATTCAATCACAGCTAACATCCTTACAAATGTACCTCCCCAGAACGCGTGCACGCCAGGAGATCAAAACACCATCCTTCTGACAGAGAAATGCTCCAGGGCTGCAAAGTATGCAAGGTTAACATGGAAACCTGCAGTCTTTTTTTTTTTTTCTCTTTTTTTCTTTTTTGATGGTACCAGGAATTAAACCCAGGACCTTCACACTGAGCTGTATCCTTCGCAAATTTTTAGGTCTGACTCAAGTCAAGGTCTAAATCACTGAACTCCACAGGCTGGGCTCGAAACTTGTGATACTACTGCCTCACTCTCACCAAGTGCTGGGATTACAAGTTTGTACCACCCTGCCCCCCTAAGAACTGCAATCTTAATTAACTCTTCGCAAAAGAAAAGAAATAAGGTTGGGCTAAGAATAGGACACATGACAATGGGCCAAGTTAACCATAGACCTTCTCAACAGAAGATAACCTCCATTCCCCAACATATACAGCTGCCAAGTAAGAGAATCTCCTGTACAATTCTGTAGCCCTTTAGTAACCAGCACACTGGCCAAAAGCCCATCAGAACATGTTTCACATCCTATGACTCAGGTAAGAGAGAGATGAAGAGGTAAGTCCCAGATAAGTAACAAGAGATCCGCGCATCAACAAGATTATTTTTTTCTTTTGAGACAGGGTCTCACTCTGTAGTTTAGACTGGTCCTGACCTTACTATGGAGCCCAGACTGGCCTTGAATTTAACAGCACTCTCCCTGCCTGAGCCTCCAGACTACTGAGATTACAGGTATACAGCACCACATCCAGGTAATCTTTATGTGGTGCTGAAGAATCAAACCTGGGGCCTTAGACATGCTGGACAAGCACTTTAACCACTGAAGTATATCCAAAACCCCCAGGATTCTTGTATTTTAGCACAGTAAAACATGTAAGCCCATGGGTGTCAAAAGGCCTTCACTCCTTGGAGGGTACAAGCTTTCTCTTTCCAATGCCTGCCTTCTACCTGATTTATTAAAAGCACTTTATTTTTTTTTTTGTTTGCTTTGTTTTGCTTGTTTGTATTTCTGTAGCTCACTATGGAGCCCAGGCAATCCTCACAGCAATCCTCCTGTCTCAATCTACTAAGTGCTGGGCTTACACTCATGCACCACCAAACCCAGGTTATGTGGTGCTGGGGAATCAAACTCAGGTACTTTAGCCCTTGCCTAAGTGCTTGCTAAGCAAGCACTTCAACCGCTGAGCCATTCCTCCAACCCCTCTATACACTTTAAAATCACAAGAATAACAGAATTTAACTCCGATTCTGCTATCAGTTCTGTGACATTGGCCAAGCCACTAAAACTCTGTCCTTCTGATTTCTCCATTGGTAAAATATTAATAGGGGTATCTCAAAGAGTGTTTTGAGAAATCAATAACTTAAATGAGTCAATCTTCAGAAAGCACTTTGGTCAGTGTTTCATGTGATAAGTGGTTAAATTCAAAAGAAAAATTTTAATAAGGACTTCTCCCTTTTCGTAGCCAGCTAGAAAACCTAACAGAAAGTCAGATGCAAGTACCATAAAAGAAAAGTTAAAAACCAAGACAAATGTTACAAATTTTCTTTTTAGGAAATGGAATTGAAATTTGTTTTGTTTTGTTCTGTTTGAAACAAGATTTCACTCTGTAGTCCAGGCTGGATTACAGACAGTGAGCTTATGTGTTGCTGGGATCGAAGCCAGGGCCTTCTTGCCTCTGTGCTATTCCTCCCACCCTGAAAATGTTCTGTATTAGACTGACATGGTGATGATGACACAGCTCAAGAAATCAAAACATCATTCACATTTGTACTTTAAAATGAATTAATTTTATGACAAAAGAGCACCTCAATACAACTTTTTTAAATAAACTATTTAGGGTGGCGGTTAGGAAATCAAAATTCTAAGTTTGGGTGTGGTCAAAATCCAAGATGTTAATCCCTATTCTTGTTATCTCCTTAGGCAACAGCAAAACAATGACATTCTGGGACATTATGAACATATATGATCATGTCACAATGGGCATCCATTATTCAAATAATGGAGAACACATAGGAATAAGAGATTCCCAAGGAAGCTTTCAGCTTCTGAGAAGAATGTTTCACACATCACAAAACAATTTAACCATCTACTAACTAAGAACACATGTCTCAACAGGAAAAGTACTTTTCCAGAATTTCTTACACCTAATCTCATAAATATGGGGATCAGCAATGTATGGCTAATCTAAAGAGCTTAGGCCACTTAAGCTTCAGATAGGTAATTTCAATCCTGCCTGCATGGTCTAGAATAATTTATTTTAACTTATCCAAGCCATTTCACTCATCAATAAAACCTAGTGCATGCCTGTAATCCCAGCACTTGGGATATTGAGGCAGGAGAATCATAACTTAGAGAACAGACTGCATTACATAGTGAGTTCAAAGCCAGCCTGGTCTACAGAGAGATGCTGAAACACAGTCACCTTAAAAAAAAAAAAAGTCACCTATCCTATAAATATTACCAATCTTACTTGGCACAGGATAGGGACCATAACCTAGAGAACAACTGTAGAGATTATTTTGTTATAATTATACAAAAATTTAATGAAGTGCATACAAAAAGACCATCACGCAAAATAAGGCAACCAACATTTTTCATTCATCTATTCGCATACGAATTTTCTAACACCAAGCCTAGGAAATAATCTCTCTGTACTCCACCTTACACCCTGTAGAACAAAGTGAACTTCACGTTAGCCAAGACACTGTAACAGGAAGGCATGCTCACAACAGAATTCAATCAATGAATGTCTGCACCAGTTCCTACGCGAATTCAGTATCCTCTGGGAAGTATTTACAAGAATCCACGTGAGAGGAATTTCAGGAGGCTGAATGTACCAACTACATACGCTTGGGCTTTTACATAGCATGTAACAAGCAACCAGGCATCATTCCCCCACAGAACTGTAGCTTAGTTTCCACAGATACATTATCACCGACTTATTTTAATGGGGTTGAAAATTATCAACTGTCCAGAAACAGAATCATATTGTAGTGATGCCTACACTGTACCTACATCCTTAACACTGCCATACATACAGCAAGAGAATTAATTTGTGGTTGGCTCAATCAAGTATTTCATATTGGCTAGAGGATGAGGTAAATCACTATCATGCCCATAATAAGTCATTTATTTTTTTCAAATCCTGTAGTCATTCATTTGACTGACTTCCTCAGAGCCAAAGATACTGATGGGAAGCTTTCCTTGAGCTGACAAGAGAACTGTAAGTAATGTCAAAAAAGGAAATGAGTTGATGGGGGATAAGGGTGACTAGGGGAAGCAGTTCTTTTCATTTTACCATTTGACCTATAAATAACAATGCCTACAGTATTGTATCTTTCAAAAATGTCTCCCCACAAGATGCATATGACAGTGCTCTACGAGCTTTGCAGGTATCTCAAGCTAATAACAGGCCAACGTGACTGTGGAGACCATACCTTCCTATTCCCAGTCCTATGTTTAATCCCATGCTGCCTCTACAATTGATACTCACAATGGCACCGAGTCAGATTCTTTCTGTCAAGAGGTTTCTAAACAACTTTACAGTGTGTACTGTTATCATTAATCCCACAGATGTGGATAAACTTCCCAGAGTCCATTTACAATCCATTCTACCCTTTGCACTAGTCTGCAAATCTCCACATAATAAATCAGGATGACCTGGCATTGTAGAGCTGTGTCTGTGTGGGAATTTTTGGATTCAGATGTGGTTTGTCAGCTCCATCCTAAAATACAGATGAACTCACCCTTGAAATCCAGGTCCCAGTGATGAGTAGAATTCCTGTCACCTGTGCCTTACAAGTATCCATTCTTCGACCGGGATCTTTTGTTAAGAGATTTTTTTCATATCATTCTCATAATTAGATGCTTCTTTCCAAAAATTTCAGGTTAAAAACTACTTAACCAAAAAGGGGGAGGATTTTTCCTATTGGCATCTTTAAGCAACATTCATCTTTAGTCTTAGAACTCAAGTTTATAACGAGTGAAGTTTCACAAAAATTAGAAGATGGAATCGTTCTTCATAAAAAGTGAAAACCGAACTAGTCACTAACTGCTGTTACTATCCACCAACCTAGCTTTGATACAGGTGATGAACATTATTAAGTTCTAAAATATGATAAATCCAAACTGCCCACTCAGTCCTAGGATGTGTCCTTTCACCCCCAGGCATACCCATCCCCAGTTCTCAGGTGTATGCCTGGTAACTCAAAAGTTCTGCCTCTTTTATTCTTTTGAGATACTAAGTACAATAGTGCCACTGGGAGCTGAGCATGATGACTATAAAACTATTCCTCAAACCAGCCTCTCAGAAAGTAGTTCTGCAATCCTTTGAAAAGCCCTTCTCCATTCAAGGTTCGTGGATGCTCCAACACGTGAAGATTGTCCAATTTCAAGTCAGGCCCACAACGAACACGCATGGCCTGCCCATCAAACTTCAGGTAACTGGCAGCCCATGGAAGCAGCATCTGAATTCAGCTCTTGCACTTGCCTGGATACAGACTGCTGCTACTGTTGCCTTGGTAACCACATTGACTGGGGGAGAAGAGGCTGTGCTAACTATTTCTCTGGAGAATCAAGCCACATCAACTGAGTGCATTTGTGTAAGAACACAACTTTTTATCTTGAAAAAAAACCTCTTAAGTGTTTACAATGACTAAAGATGGCATTATCTACTTCCTATTACTAATTTGGAACTCAAAACTGCTTATTTGGAACAAACAGTATCTTTGGAATGATACCAGGAAACAAAAAAAAAAAAAAAAAAAAGATTCTCTCAAACACAGAATCAGTAAGTATTAACCAACTTAAAAGCAAGAAAACACTAGCAAGCTACAGCTGAAGAATGCCCATTTCAGGTGGTTCAAATGAAAAACAGAAACGCACAGATCATATTTGTAGAGTGACTCACACTTTCCAAAACTTGTTCAGGATTCAATATGACTTTATCTGTGCAACAAGCCTGTGAGGTAAACCAACTGTGTTCATCCCTACTGCACAGGTACAGGTGAAAGAAATGGCATAGTTTACCCATGGACTCTTTAACGGCAGCAGGGCTGCACATGATAATCAGCTCATGACACATCCACTCAGATCGTGCTGCCTCTAAGGAAAGAACCCACATAATCCAAAAACCTCCATCGCAGAAGCAGCAGCTATTCACATTACCACGAAAAATCTGAGTTTTTGTTGGGTGGTTTTTGTTGCTGGTGACTGAAGCCAAGGCTTTGTGTGCACTAGATAAGCACCCTAACCCTAAGCTTCAGCCCAAATCTCCAGGGTTAAATAAACATGCATACAAACACCACCCAACATAACAAAGTTGTCACAGGGGCGCAAGGTTCACATTTTCCACTTTGGGTTCTTCATTAACATCCAAACTGAACAACCAGCCCAGTGTGGTGGCACCCACCTCTAATCCCAGCACTGTGGAAGGCCGAGACAGGATGATTGCAAGTTTCAGCACAGCCTGGGCAATTTAGTGACTTAGAAAGACTATGTATCAAAAATTTTAAAATTTTTTTTAAAAAGGTAAGGTTGGGGAGCTGAGGATCCAAGTCAGTGCGAAGATCCTGGGTTTGATCCTCAGTATACTCTTACACATATACACATACACACACATGCACGTACGCAGACGCATAAGCATACACACATACCTAATTACTAGTGACTCACAGTACAGCTGTATATTATCCTGACTACTGTTTTTATGGTATTTCATGTGCTTCAGGCACAAAAATCTCAACAACTCCAAGAAGAATTCAAGGATCTCTCCACACAATATTTCCATATGTATTCTTCATATTCCCTTGTAATTAATAGCAGTTACTAGATACACAAGGGCTCTGTTATTTTATTAAGTCTTTTGCTTGTTTTCTTTTGTGTGTGTGTGGTGCTAGGGATTGAGTTTAGGGAGTTCACACTGAGCTAGCTACTTCCTCAACCCATTTTTATTTTATTTATTTCTTTTTTGAGACAGATTCTCACTCTGTAGCTCCGGCTGGCCTTGGACTCACGAGAATCCTTCTGCCTCAGCCTCCCAAGTGCTAGGATTACAGGCATGTGCCATCACATCCAGCTTTACATCGTGCTGGGGAATTGAACTCAGGGCCTTGTGCTTCCTAGGCAAGCACTTTAACTGCTGTGCCATTCCTCCAGCCCCTCAGCCCATTTTTAGTTTTGATTTTTGAGACAGGGTCTCGCTAAGTCACCAAGCTGCCCAAGCTAGGCTTCAACTTGTGTTCCTCCTGCCTCAATGCCCCAAGGTGCTACAATTAAAGGTCTGTGCTGCCAGGTCCAGCTCACTAACTTTTTTCTAATAGAATTATAGGCAACAATCTGTGAGTTACATATCCAAGTACATACATCACAGCTGACCACTGAGGTGAATATGCAGTAGTCAGGGATAAATTGGATAAAAGGCACCTAATTCAACAAAACAGCTGAGGGGGCTGGTAGAAGATGCCAAGACTCAATGACATGAATTTATTTTTTAAATGGCCTAAAACTCTCCAGCCCTCAACCTAACTCTGAGGTGGGCTCAAACATCTGGTTTAGGTGAACCCAACCATTCAAGTCTCCATAAGGAGACTTCCATACACCTAATACCTTGCTGGAAGGTGACAGAATGGTTGTAATTGGCAGTGAGGGTCATTTAGAATGGTATCCTTTTTCAAACAAAAGCAGAATGCAAAAACCAAGTACAAGGATCTCTATTTGACTGTAGTAAATCTGGGATGTATCCTATAATCTATGGGATAACCACAGAAGAATATGTAATTAACAGGTTCACAGGTAGAGGGAAAAAAAATGGAATGATTTTTGTTTTTTATTCCAAAAAAATTGAATATGAGAACAATACAAAAAGTAGAACAAATAAGAAACAAACCACAAGACGGCGGCTATAAATTCACCTATATCAGTATCACATTAAAGGTAAATGGGTAAAACTATCACAACCAAAATAATACAAAAGAAAACCGGAGAAAAAGGAGGCATAAAGACAGGTCCAAGTACATTACAGAAAGAGGGAAAAAAAAGAAGAAAGGGTATGAAGTCGCCATTTGGCTCTGCCTTGTCACTGTAATAAGAAGCCTGCCAGCAGATCCTAATTCTGTGTCCATCAGAATCCTTATCTCCATATCTCATTTGCTCGCCTCCATGCACTGTTAGGAAAGCAAATCGCTTGACTGGAAAATGCCATAGAAAACTGCTGTTCTGCTGATTCTTTATTGAGAAAGCCCTTGTTCCTCCCGGGTAGAAATAATTCATTTAGTGCATCCTTGCATATGCACATTACATCCCTTATAGTATCTATATTATCGTATTTTTTTTTAACTGGAAGCTGCCTAACTACTTCTCAGGGAGACATCACTCGTCAGGGAAACATCACTTGTCAGGGAAAGAAACACACTTGTCCTGCCAAAACTCCTTGCCCCAACTTCTCTGCCTCCCCCATGCTCCAGCCTCCAAGTACCAGGCTCCATTAACACAGCAATAAAACCACTACTGTTTGCTTAGCAGTAATGAATCCCAAAACTATCAATGGAGGGTTTCATGCCGAAGGGTTATTGTTAGGTGCAGCAAACTTTCCCTGCATCAATCAAATACAGTAGACTGGAGCAGCCTGCTCTCTCAAAGACAACAGAATGACAAGCTAATAAATATGTTCCTTTCTACAAAGGTTAGCTCTATTGTACCCTTGTGTCTTTTTCTCTAGGTTCAATTGTCTTAGCATTGAGACATGTCTGTTGCTCTCTGCTCACCGCTCAAACTATCAGTCACCTTGAGTTGCTCATCTTTCTCAAAGATGTGCTTTATTTCTTTACAAGAAAAAATTAATTAAATTACAAATGACTGACATAACTTTTGTTCCTAACTTTAAATACATACACATATTTGTTCCTAATATTAAATATGTATCAGATCTGTCCCTGATTTTGAATATGACATATCTGTGAAAAGAAATATGCACATATACATGAAAATAAAATGAAATGTAAGATTAAAGGAAGTAATATTTAAATAAGATTCATAGGGAAATTCCAATTATTTTATCCACTCCTTTTCTTTATCCTGGGAAGAAAAATCTATCTTTAACATTCTTTCTGTGCCTTATTAAGCTTACAAAAACAATACTCAAGGACAGACTTCACGGGGCACCGAATCCCACCTGCCAGAAGCTCAAAGACAACACTTAAAGAGCAAGAAATACCTAAATAAGAGAAAAGAAAGACTTTTTTGCAGTGCTGAGGACTCGACTTAGGGCCTTGTCATGCTAGGCAAGTGTTCTCTTCTGAGCTACACACCTAGCCTTGGGAACAGAAGTTCTAATGAGTGTTAACAATGTGAATGAACTAAGTTCACAGCAGTCAAGCTGATAAAATACCACTGCATACAAAATCTCAGAAAGAAGACCAACCCAAAATAACTATGTAAGCTAGCATTTGACTTTCAGGCAATACTTAAAATACCTCTGTGATCTCAGCTTGAGGGACACAATGAGGTCACCTCCTCAGCATCACAAAAGCAACACAGTAGGCCTAACACACACACACACACACACACACACACACACACACACACACACACCCCATTCACTTAAAATGTTCCCTACAGAATTCACTACTACATAAAGTCCAAAGAATACATAGATCATCCTAGACACCAAATGAAAGACTACCACATGCTCAGCTCCTGAGGAACTGGACAACATGAGAATCATTCAAGCAAAAGACACTATTTAGACTGCTAGAAATTTGCAGAGATTTAACAGCAATGAAGTAGAGAAGGAGCTAGAAATAGGTAACACCAGGCCCTAGGTAGTAGAAGAAATGACCAGGCCTTCTTCCCAAGACAGACACATGCTAGTTAACAACTAGAATATGTTCTAAGAACTGTGTCATTAGGCAGTTTTGTCATTACTCAAACAGCATACAATGTATATGCACAAATCCAGATAGTACAAGCCAATCACTGGACACAACCAATGCAATCAAGAGAGGAAATAAACACAAGAAATACAGCTGCTGCCATCCTAACACAGTATGCATGCTGCTTTACAGTCAACTTTTTTTGGTAGGAGTACATGCTAAAATAATAGTGCAGCTAATACATAAATGATGAATAGTATAGTTAACACAAAATCAGTAACATAGTCATTTATCATCATTAGCAGTGACAGTACATTACTGTACATGCTATACTTTCAGCTCCCTCGCTGCCCAGTAGGTTTGTATACACCAACAATACCACAAACATGTATATAAAATGCAGTTGCTATAGAGTCACAATGCTACAACATCACTAGGTAAGTTTTTCACTTCCCCAGTCATCTTATGAAACCACTGTCATACGCATGATCTACCACTAAGTAGCACATGATTACACTTAGCTGGGCTGTGATCCTATTTTTGGTTGGGGAAAATAGCTGATGGGCTCTTAGCCCAAGATGAGTTAAATCCCACTTAGGAAAGTCAAGGGTGTTGTTTTAGGATCACTTCTAAAAGAATACCATCAATGAAACGCATGAATTCAACTGAGCAAAGACAGCCTGCAGGTTGATTCCTAAGAAAAGTGGCAGATTTCTAATTTTAGGTGAACATCTACTTCTCTCTCAAAACCATCCACTTCCCCACTGGTAATATGCAGAGTACTCACCATTTCACAGATACACTTCCCCTAATGCACAATCAATCATGCCAACTATTTGTCTCCGCATTTATTAGGGAGTATAATTTCACCTTCCCTTTTCAGAATTTTTCTTTGCTCAATTCATATCAAAACTCTTAACTGCTGCTACTGAATTCCTTCATGACAGCGTATTTGGTTGGCTGTCCCTTAGAAAAGAACGAAAACCCAACTGATGGCTGCATGTGCCTCTCCTAAAAAGGAAATATTCAGTGGGGACAAGGAGGAAGAAATAAGAGAATGTTTCTTCTAAAAGTATTGCTCTTAATAATTCAGGGATCAGGCAGTAAGCCCTTCACCTAAAAGTAATTAACAGTTATCCCATTTACTGGTTCTGCAGCAAGCAAGTGGGGGAAATAATTTTAAGCAATGGGACCTTGCAAGGATAAACCCCTAGGCAACTGGCAAGTTGTCCCTAAGGCCACTCTGCTTACCACAATAACATATGCCTGCCCTAGCAAAGAGCAGTAATCAAGTAACTCCTACACAGGGGGAATGATTTACTTTTTTCACTCCCAAATATCAGGAGGCGTTTTCACCCTCCACCCCAAAAGGAGGAAGCTTACACAAAGAAAGTAAAACCATGTAACCATCATCAACTTGTTGAGGCCGGAAAAACCAACTCCAATTGAATCTCTGCCAAGCAGAATTCACCTCTGATTTCTCTCTCTTATTTCCTGTGCTACTCACATGCAGTCATAGAACTAGAGAGCTCTTCCCCAAGGCAGGGCAAAGGAACATCAGAGAACTCTATCCCCAAAACCACCATAAAACCTAAAAATGTAATTCTAACTTCTCCACCCTTATGAATAAGAGTTGGTCATAAAGAAATTAAGACCTAAACAGGACTCAGTGGTACAGGCACTCCAAGATGCTGAGGCAGGAAGACTGAAAGTTCAAGTCCAACCTGGGCAACTTACTCAGTGATACCTTGCTTCAAAATCAAAACAGAAAATGGGCTGGGGATATAGCTCAATGTGAAGGCTTTAGGCTCAATCCCCAGTAACAAAAAAAAGAAAGAAAGAAAGAAAGAAAGAAAGAAAGAAAGAAAGAAAGAAAGAAAGAAAGGGGAAAAGGGACTTAGAAATTAAAACCTGCAGGGCTGGTGACACAAGCCTGTAATCCCAGCACTCCAGGAGCCTGAGGCAGGAGAATCAAAACTTAGAGCCCAGCTTGGGGAAGTCTGCAAGACTAGGTCTCAAAACCCAAAAATAAAGGGGGGAAGGGAGGGGAAGAGGGGAAGAGGGAAGGAAGGAGGGAGGGAGGGAGAGGGGGTGAGGGGGGAGAGAGAGAGAGGTACCTGGAAGAATGGAAGAATGGTTCAGGGGTTAAAGCGCTTGCCTAGCAAGCATTAAGTACCTAAGTTCTCCCTGGACCACATAAATAGGGCATGGTGGCGCACACCTGTAATCCCAACACTAGAGAGGCTGAGGCAGGAGGATTGATCAGAGCCCAGGGCCAGCCTGGGCTCCATAGTGAGCTCAGGACCAGCCTGGACTACTGAGTAGGACCCTGTCTCAAAAAAATAAATATGTATTTATGTAGCTCAGTGAGACCATGTCTCAAAAAATAAAATATATAAATAGATGTGTAGCTCAGTGAGACAGCCCTGGGCTTGATCCACAGTATCAGGGGGAGGAGAGGACAAGGGAAGAAGAAGGGAAGGGAAAGCCAGAAAAGGAAAGGGAAAAGGAAATTAGGACCTTTATTTCAAAAAGGTCTTGCTCCATGCCCGAGAGGAAAAATGCTACCAGTGACAAGAAAGAAGAACCTGAGCAGACGAGCCTTGCTAGGTACCTATTCACTTTATTTTATCAGATCGTGCCCACACTTCATCAATCTTGAGCATAAAAATGAACAACCACCCTGGATCTGGAAGGCATTCACTCTACAGTCTTCTCTGTCGTGCAAAATTATGACCAAATGAGTTTGCTTGCTTTTATTATCATGCCTTTTGTTTTGGGTTGTCAACTAGTACCCTTTATGATAAACAAGGAAGGATTAGCCCCTGCTTCACTCTACAAATCCAAAAAGCATGAAGAGACAATGGAGGATGGAGGAGACAAGAGATCAACCAAGCTCAGGCCTCCTACCGATCTGCTATTGAGCTGCAGTACAAAATTCAAGAAAACCCATTTTTCCCAAGAAGGTATTTGTTTCTTGAAAAAGAGAAAATGGAGGCAGGTGCAGTAGCAAAGGCCAGTCATCCTGGCATTAATCCTAGCCATCAGGGGGTTCAGAGAGGAAGACCCAGACATGGCAAGTTCATGATTAGGAAGACACTGTTTCAAAATAAGAAATCCAAAGGGGCTAGGCATATAGCTAGAGCGTAGGCCTTGGGTGCTCAACCCTGAGTACCACCACCATCATCACAAAAAAAGTGGGGGGCAGGAGTGAAATGGAAGAACAATTCTGGAGTAGACTATCTAAAGTGCACTCTTATTTGCTTACAGACAGGAAGAAAAAGAAGTATAGTGGACATGGTGACACATGACTGCAATTCCAGCTCTCAGGAGGCTGAAGCAGGAGAATAACCATGAGTCCAAGTCTAGCCTGGGCTACACTGTGAGTGCAGGACCATCCAGGGCTACAGTGAGACTCTGTCTCAAAAATAATAACAAGAAATCAATAATAAAATGTTTACATTATGGTCCTATTCCAGGCACCAGGGAGTGAAGAGAAAGACTAAACTAACAAACAGTGAACTTCTAAAATCAGTAAGAAAGCAACAGAAATGAAACACCTCAACAGAAATGACTCCAGCCCCAGCACCAAGAAAAAAAAAAAGGGAAAAAAAGAAAGAAGTCAGAAAGACTTAGGTCTTCGGCACCTGTCTATGCCAGATACATGATTTGGGGCAAGTCACTTAAGTTCTCCAGGACTCAACTTTCTCACCTATAAAACATAAGCAATAATGGCAGAAGCAATGATTTCATCGATATAAAAATCGTATTTCCTATCAGACAAATAGAATTTGTCAAAAATTATCCACTACCATCTAAAACCTAAACCTCAGAGGCTAAAGTGAACTATGGAATGACGAGAGTATTTTCTTCACAGAGTTTGTCAAATATCTTCAGTCACAGCATGTAAGACAACCTGGCAAACACACACCAGCTACTTATTTTCTCTCTTGCCACTTTTCTCCCTACTGCCAACAAACACTAACTCTAACCTCAAGCACTGGTTACCCAAGAACAAGCTTACTCTATACCTCTCCTTAGAACACAGCAAGTCATTTTGGGCAATGAGACAGTTCTTTCTTAGATAAGATAAAGATTTGCATATAGTGTAGACATTCTGTGTCTCTGTGTAGAGGGTGTAATAAGAAAATGTAATATTTCAGTTTTTTTTAAAGTCTAACACTTTGGGTAAAACCCTAGAGGGTTAAAAACTGCCCAAGTCTGTCTTAAAGCTCAATTGTGACAAGAAGGCAGACAAAAGCATCAGAAGGTTTTGTTTCGTTTTGGAGACAGTCTCAGTGAGTAGCCCAGGCTAGTCTCCAACTTGTGATCCTCCTGTCTCAACCTTCCAAAGGGCTGGTATTACAGCTGTGCATCACCATAATGAGCTCTGGACAATTTTTAGTGACTGGCTTCTCAATATATATCATGTGTTTTTCATCTTGAAGAATCTACTATACTATACGTAGATTTAAACATCCACCAATACCAAAATCACTCAATATAGAACATCTAATTAGGTGACTGAATGAAATGTCCTGAATCCTACCACTAACCATGAAGTTAAAGACAGAACTGAAAAATCATACGACCCAAAAAATAATTCATCCTCAGTATCCAAGACCAGTTTCCAGACCTCCCAGACAGACACTTTCCTTCTACTTGGTCTATTTCTAGAACAAAACAAGGCAAAATGAAACAAAGCAAAACAGGAGTTGTACTATGAAGATCCAAGGTCCTTTATTCATGTAAAGCTCTCCACCAACCACTGGCATTCACAGCAGACATAGTAAAACTAACACTCATTGTAAAAGTCACAAGAAAAAAAAATTACAAAATAACAATCAAAGCAAATTATGTGTTAAAGTAATGTTTGCTTTGGAGTTTTTCCATAGAGGTAAAGTTCTGTATTTTCCCAAGGTAAACAGGTCTCATTCTGTAGAACAGGACAGGATGTTAGAGACATGAGTCATTCTGTTGATATTCTAGGTACTGGTCAGCTGGAGGACAGGAACCAGACCAGCTTCCTATGGAAGACAGATGAAAAATTAACTCTGGAAAAGAACAAAAGGAAGACGCCTGAATGTCAACAAGACCTTTGCCTCCCAAGCCCTTCCTAATCTAGTCTTCCGTTTAATGATAATGCACAGCCTCATCTTGGCAAAGGAGTAAAAGGACTTAGTTCTAGAATCCTCCAACCATACAGTTAGATGCTATGAACAAACAGCTTCCCAATACTAAGAAGACTTACAAAATTCACAAAGTAATGGCATAAAAAGGCCTCAACGTGAGTGACAAAGTAGAAAGAAGGGCAACAGTTAGCTAGAAAAGGGGTGAACCTCTGAAAAAAGGGGCGGGATGCATAAACAATCATTAATTCCTGAAACCCCGAATCTCTAATGTGTTATAAAATTTGAAAGTCACGCATAATGAGTAGATTGTAGGTGCTCTTTCCACAGGGTGTTAAAGGAAGAACTATGTAGAAGATGACAATGATAATTTGCCTCACTATCATAAACATTTTATTGAGCATGCTCACCTCGTAATATGTTGTACTTCTTAAACATACATAACAGAATTTTAAAAAAAAAAACAGACATTATAGCCTTAGCCTGTGTTCCAGAGCACATAGCCTTTCTCCCCCATCATGGAAGAATATATATCTTTTTTTCCCCAGATGCAAGAATTAGCACTTACCAGTAAGAACCAAACAACTTTTAAAACTGGAGAAAGATAAACAGCTGTGGTATTGAGCCCTCTGGGCCTGTCACAGATAATCCTGTTTCTCTTTAGAGAAACATCAACATGTTCCATCTCACTCTTCTCAAAATTAAAATATATATATATAAAATTTTTATAAGTAGGTAGATGAACAGACAAAGACAGATGCATTCCTGCACCGGCATCTGCCATGTAAGATGGTGGCTAAGAGCACCCTAACTTTTCTTCCTTGATATAAAGCTCCAATCAACTCCTGCTGTGTTTAATGCTACTGTCTCTCCCTCACTGTTTTTTCTGTTTATATTTGCTTTGATGTCCTTTTTCTATAATATTTTCTTCCTAGCCAATAATAATTTGGGGAACTGAGATAGCTCCTTCTTTGACAAGATAAAGGTTTATATACAGTACAGACATTCTGTATCACTGTGTGGAGGGTGCAATTCATAGAAATAAGAATGTATAACATTTCAGAGCACATTTTAAAAAAAAAAGTCTAACCCTTCTGGGTAAAGCCCTAGGGAATAAAAATGGCCCAAAGCTGTCTTAATGCTCAATTGTGAAGGAAAGTCATAAGCATTAGGAGATTCTGTTTTATTTTAAAGACAGGGTCTCACTCAACAGTACATGCTAGTCTTCAACTTGTTGATTCTCCTCTGTAAGTAATGGTGAGCCTGTGCCTGTGCCTGTATGTCTGTGCCTGTGTGCCTGTGCCTGTGCTGTGCCTGTGCTGTGCTATGCAAAGAAGAACAAAATAACCAAATAATATATATTGGAAAGAAAAAGCTTATCCATTAGTATACATTAAACTAGGCAAACAAGTGATGGTGTATGATTGCGAAAATTATCAGTTCAAATAGAGTGTTACATTACAACAGTCTGTAGTTCATTCAGGGGGAACCAATAACTTAAATGTGTTGTCAAAAAAAAAAGGATGCAATTGCTAATAAAATTTCCTAGAAGTTCACCTACTCATTTGCTAAAAAAAAAAAAAAAAAAAAAAAAAAAAAGCACTGATTTATTTGAAAAGCACTGGGGCAAAAGAAAGATGCAAGAAGAGAAGCCAGAGACATGCTTCAGTGTCCAAACACTGGATAAGGATTGACAGCCAAAGCGTACAAAGCCCTTTCACTTCCATTTAATTTTTACAACTCATGTAGCTCAACACTTATGGCATATTCATTTCAGAAAAAGTAGGGTCCCCAAGGTATGGTGAATTGGTCAACAGACCCAGGCCACCAAATATGTGATCTGTCATTACTCAATATGGAGGAAAAAAGATCTACCACACCCCATAAAAAAGTCAAAGATAGAAATTAAAGAACTACTTTAAAAAATAAAATACTGTTTAGGTTATACCAATAAGGGATACCAAAGCCAGGTGAACAACTCCCAACAGCAAGAACTAGAACAAAATGAAATAGTAGTTGATTATAACTCAACATATAAAATATCGATGTATCCATATTGACATAAAAAACTGACCACAAAAAAAGGATGGGAGAAGAGACATTATCCATACAGACTTCCAAATAATTTATGTAGATGCTTTCAAGGAAATGGAGCACAATTTCTATTTGCTAAGTGCAGGCTTCTGATAGTAACTTCTTTCCAAAGCAAACAGTTGACAAATCAAAGCAAGGACTGTTTGGGATTTAAACAAGTTTGGGGTTTTTTTTTAATCATTTATGTGGAGAAACCCAGTAAACGCTATCTCACGTTAATAGCGGCTACTTTTAGCACGATGTGATGAAAATAGCACATCACCCCTGTGGCCTTCTCTGCCAAAACTTAATCTAACATTCAGGGAAAAACATCAGACAAATCTCAGTTGAAGGTCATGTTACAAAATACCCAAAATTACCAAGGTCATCAAAAATAAGAAAAGTCTAAGGAAAGTATCCCAAACAAAAAGAACTTAAAGGCAACTAAATAAAGTGCAGCACACTTGAGGAGACAGAAGGGCATTAAGTTAAAACTCAGGAAATGTAAATTTTTTAAGTCCAAGAGAAAAGAATGTTGTGTGCAAGGAAGAGCAGATGAATTTGGCCAAAGTCACTAGGACAGCATCTGTTTGTCCTCATGCATTCTTACCCCTCAACACTATCTCTGGGAATTAGTAAAACTAACTCAAGACTGTGAAGGCATATAATTCATCTGGGGTCCTGGGGTGGGGCCTTGTTGTTGTTCCTGTGAAGAGCTAGGTTGTCTCCAAACAGCCTAGATTTTATTCACCAGTGACCAGATCCAATTTAAAGAAATTTCTTCACAAACAAGAGGAAGAATCTAGACCCTGTTAACTGAAAACCCTGACTGGACTTAATGGAATCTTCCTGGCCTTCGAGGAACACTGGGACTCAACTCCATCCATGCTGCCCTCTGACTTACAGGCCATCTCTGTTTTTGTTTCACCACTATTTATGCATAAGAAAAACGCCTAGCATCTGTTGACTTCTTAAAAGATTAAGTACAACCCTGAAACTACTTAAGAGATAGTTCTCTTTCCTTTATATCTCTTTTCAGCCAGTATCTTCTCAAGTCCTATGAGTAGTGCATTAGGCCATACTGATAGCTGACTCTTCTTCATCAACACCTATGAGAAATCAATCTTAAGTTCAAAGACAAAGAGGAGCAGTTGTAGAATTAGAAGAATGAGGGAAAAGAAAAGCTCCCATTGCATCAACATCCATCTACTGACCTGATAAATATACCAAATCCATAGTCAACCTCAAAATCAAGAGATTTTTAAATGGAAACATGAACACAGCTAACAGCTACAAACCTGTTCTTTGACATTTTGCACAAATTCAAGCCAAAGCTTTTTGCCTTCGAGCCGTTCTTCCTCTTTCAAGATCAGAAATTTCATCAAGTATAACCGACATCCAGGCTTTCAATTCAACACAAGTAACTTCTGACTATTTATTAGTGACAAGGTATTACAATAGGTACATAGAAGCCACAAGAAGTGCATGCCTCTAAGTTCAACTCACTTGATGGACAGGCATGCAAAGTGAACTTCCAGGGAGCTTTATTAGAACATGGATCTGTTTTCTTTGATGTGATACGTTTAAATTAGTGGCTGCTAAAAACTCTAAGCAGCATACAGATTTCTGTAAAACAGTATTTTTTTGAAACTGATAAATTTCCCAAACTTCCAGAGCTAAAGTTCACCCCACCCCCATCCGTCTGCAGCCCACATCATTACGCATAAACTCTGTCACTTCACAAGTCCAGGCCTGTTGGGAGCCGAAATGATAGTCTTCTAAGTCAGTGTTTCCCCTGTTACAGGAAACTGTTTCAGAATGCAATTTCCAACATCTTGCTATCCACAACTTTATTGAGAACTGAGTCACAAAGCACATGCAGCCAAAGAAAGGTTTAACACTGTCTGCCTCATCATTCCTCCACGGTAGTAAGAGCAGCACAGTCATGAATAAACGTCTAAATTACAAAATCATAGTCTCCAAAGCAGTGGTTTTCAAATAAGGGAAATTCTGTCCCCAGGAAACATTCAGCAACATCTACAGAATTTTTTTTTTTAAATTTGTCAGAACTGCGAAGAAATCCTACTCAATGCTTCCCACTAGCATTCAGTGGATGGAGCACAAGGATGCCTCCAAACATACCACAATGGTCAGAAATGCTTCCTATTACATCAATTATCTGGTCCCGCATGCCAAGACATAAAGGGAACTTGAAAAATGCACAAATAATGAAGGTAGAAAATGAAAGTTACACTGGCTTCTCAATTATTAGCAACCTCTTCCCTCTACCTCTAAAATTTAAATTTTACTCGGAAGGCTAAGTCCTCTACCTTCTCTTAAAACTCTACAAGACCTTTCTTTGTTTTCTGATCCTTTTGCTTATAACTCCATTTTTACCTATCTCAGAACTTACAGAAATTCTACATACCAATTGCTCAAAATATCATGTTAATTTCATCATCTAAAATTATACTTATTAGGAACGAGGGAGGAAAAAGCACTTCTTGAGTATTAATCGATTGTACTGAGCAATGTAGAAAGTAATTTATATGAGAGAATTTGCAATTTTTGCAGCTCTTTGTACTACAAAATGTCCCAAAAACTGTTAATTTTTCCTTATATGGTTATTGTTGGGATATACTTTATGGCAAATTTAGTGCTGGCATAATCTTTTCTCATAGCATTAGTTTTTACTTCAAATATTATGGCAAATTAATCCCAGGCAAATAAAATTTATAGTTACATATTTTATATGTATGATCTTTGTGGCACCCTGTAAACAGTATTTCTACTTCACAAAGTGGAGAAAGATTTAGCCTCTAGTCATATATATGTAAACCAGCAAGAAAACAAATTCGATACCCTTTCAACTCAGCCCACTGCCTCTGTAACAGTGTTCTCTTTATGGTCAGGTAAAGCACTGAGGTACCTGGAGGACACAACAGTATCTTAATAAATACCATCCCAAGTGAATTCACACACCGGAGAATATTAGCTAAGATAAACAAAACAAAGAAACAAACAAAAAGATGTCCACACTGGCTCACAAAAAAGAAACCAGAAGTTTGCAGATTAAGTATATGTCTGCTTTTCTTAGAATATTTGACCCTGATAGACAAAAGGACCAACAGAAGGGAGAGAGGGAGTAGACAGTGGGGGCATTAACAACCTGCATGTCCTGGCTAGGAAATTACTTGAAGCTCACAATCTGAAAGACTATCAGCTTCCCAAAATGTCTCATAAAATTATATTCTTAGATCATGTTAGGAAATTAAATATCTCCCTTTCAATATTTTTCTGGAAAGTACATGAACAATTTCAGCAGGTAATTTTGATATTCAAAATCCTAATTTTTCTAAACACATCAAAAAGTTAAAAGGAAAAGAGCTCAATTATCAAGATAATTTCCCCAATGCCCTTCCAACATGCACACACATTGTGCCCATCTGGTTTCCTTGCAAATCACCTGGGTAAGCCATCTGTGTATGTAGTTTTTAATGCTTCAAAGTCACTCCAATTATTAGCCGAGGAAAGAGGCTTCTTCTCAATTTTCCTTCCTGCATATTGCAGGAAGAAGCAGGTTTTTGTCAACCTTAACCTCCTCAAACAAAGCAACTTTAAATCCAAAACACTTATAACCTCAATGCGTCGTTTTGTCATTTTTATCACTCAATTTTACAATAGTACAAGCTGCAATTTTTAAGGATAACAACATCTTCTGTTTGAGCCACAGAAGGAAAAATATATTTAGTCTACAAGTTCATGGAATAGTGACCAGCTGCATTCCACCTCCATCATCTTAGGATTCCTTAAACAAGACAGGCATTTAAAGAGCTCCAGAAATAATGAGAAGGGGAAGTACTTAAACCCTAAGACAAAAAGGTAGGAGTGGGTAGGGGTGGGGGGTGCGTGTGTGGGTGTTTTAAACAATGCAATTTGGGGAATGCTCTTTGAATAATTGTTACTATTAATAGCAACTGTAAATGTCACACGAGCATGAATTTAAGACCAAAGAATAATGCACAAAAATTTCTAATTTCTCAGTTATTTTAAATCTCCCTTGAAAAAGGGACCTAGAAAACGTCAATGGCACAGGACAATCAAAGCCTAACCTAAATAAAAACACACTTTACAATTATGAAAGAAAAATGAGACAGTATCTAAATTCAGAAACATTTTCAAAGGCACAGAAATTTGCCACTATGAAGGCCTCAACTATGCGGAGACCTACAGATCCTCTAAGTACATATACATACTATCTTCAGGTAGAGGTGGGATGATAAAAATAAATTACCAGAGCCCCAAGGGCTAAGCAGCAGCCTTGATTCCATTCTCAGGTTAGCAAGCACTGAAATAATTAACTGGTCAATGACAATACTGCCCAGTGTATTAGATCAAGAAATGATGAATCAGTTCTCTAAATTTAGTAGCTAGACTCATTCCTGTTTGACTTTTCAAATCAGTTCTGGCCAAACAAATATAGTATATGACTTCTAAAGCAGAAAAGGAAAAAAATAAATCCCTCCCATGAAAATCAAAATTATATTCAGCCAAGTTTTCTCATTTTCGCAATGTGCAAACACTTAGCAATGTCTGTTCAATTGCTTAGTCTAGATCTAAGACAGGAAAAGAAAGGACAGAAGGGGAGAGATGTGGGTGCAGGAGTTTATTTTTTTTTGCATAAATGCCATGATTAAACAACAAGGCTTACATTTAGAGAACCACATTAAAGATTTCAGAATCCTATTTACTTTGTATAGTGACAAATATGCTTAAGCAAAGACTTTCTGACTCTGTGAAAAGACAGCAGCTCCTAAGAATTAGTTTAAAAACAAAACAAAAGATTCCACATAACTGTTCTGTTTTCTCATTAAGAGAAAAAGGTATTTTTTCATTTCCCAATTTCATTTATCCTATTCATCTCAGCTTGAATCTTTGGTTGAAACATATTTGAAAGAGGAAGACAAGGCCTGAGCCAATTATCTAAAGAACACACTGTCTTCCATTAAATGCTTATAAAAATAAATTCGGCTTACAGAAAGAAATCCAAAGAGATTTCATATTGTCCTCCGATTTCATGTGAGCCTGTTGACTTTTTACTCAGTATTTTTCTCCAAATTCATATTGAACAGGGCAAGTTAAACAAAATTTCTAAGTATATCATTATAGTCTAGGTAAATATAAGTTTTACATTTCAAATAAAAAAATTACCCTGAATTGACTTTTAAGACTGTCAGAAGGTAGTTAAGAGCCAGCGTTTATGGAGACACAAAATTGGAACAAATGTCCCAAGAAAGCTAATTGCAGTGATTCCATTTATGTCCAGAGCAATTTGTAATTTTTTTTCTTTTTTGGGTCAAGACAATGAGTTCAATCTCTTGCCTAGAACCTGTCGCTAAACATTATTTGCCATAATCTGTACTCCTAACATTACTCATCTCTAACTCCAGTGTGGTTTTGCCACTTGTGTCACACGGCACCATGGCAACCCAGCTTGAGCATACAGACATTTCTGAGTCTGAAAGAACACTCCAACTGCAAATATAAGATGATGAAAGGGGGCCTTCTGCAGCCAGATTTTCTTCTGTGAACCAAAGAATCAGAAAGAATTATAGCAAATCTTTTCTTAATTACTGCTTTGTGAGACAATGCAGCAAATTCATCCTTGACACTAACATTTGATTTGGCAGAAGTAACTTTTAGTGATGGCACATAATAAAAGTGTCATATCTTCTTTCCAGTCCACTGATTTGAAAGCAGACAATTTTTTTTTAAGTATCACACAGACAAAAAGCCATCCCTACAAATTTGTTTTTGGGGTTTTGTTCTTTGTTTGTTTTGTTTTTGAGTCACAGTCTTGTTCTATAGTCTAGCCTGGTCCTGAACTCATTACATAGCACAGGCTGGCCTCAAACTCACAACAATCATTCTGCCTCAGCCTCCCAAATGTTGGGATTATAAACATACACCCAAATTAAGATTTGTAAGTTTCAGTACAACTGGTTTTTGCTTTTTCTCAAGTTATATTTTAAATCACTTCAGCACTTCGCTATAAGACTAATGAAAAGATTATTCTTGCCAACCTTCCATGGTAGTCTGTATTTTCCAAAGGCATAAAACTCCAACAGCTAATGTTTTACAATATAAATTATTAGCTGCATGGTTTTTTCTTAGTGTAAAAGATCAGACTGCTATTCTTAATTTTAAATTAAAAAAAAAAAAAAACTAAACTGGGCTCAGAAGACTATGTCTTTAATCCCAGCTACTCAGAAGAATAAAGCAGGTATATCACAAGTTCAAGGCCAGCCTGGGTAACATAGTAAGCCCTGTCTGAAAATAGAAAATAAAAAGGTTGGGGCTGTAGCTCAGTGACAGAGCACACCTGGCTTCAATCCCCAGCACCATCAAAAGAAAAAACAATCTTATCCACATGAACTTTTTAAAGAGAACCATTCCTGCATATATGTACCATGCCTACTGAGATTGCAACTGAATATCCTGATTTCAACTGAATAAATGCCAGCTCAAATGGCAACAGATAAACCAAGAGCTAAATGAAACTTGTGTCACAGGCTGGTATGTACTTTCTGCACCTAAAGGAAAGAGGGGAAAAAAATCATGCTACAAGACTAGAATCAAAAATCACCTAAAGTATGGCACAAGAACCAGTATTAAGTGAGAGTATTCAAAAACAATGTCCCATTTGTCTGTTAGTAAAAAATCAATTTAGATGTACAAGTCACACCACACAACAAAATAAATTCCACATGAACAAATTTTAACTCTTGAAAAAAAAAAAAGTCTAAACCTAAAACTACACCATGCATGTTTTTGGATTCAATTGTTGGAAAGGACATTCTAACTTTCAAAACCTTGGACACAAACAACTAGAGGGGCTAGCGGGGTAGAGGTGTAGCTCAGTGATGACAGACCTTGCCTAGGAAGCACGAGGCTCTGGGTTTGATTGCCTACTACCACTCAGCTTGGTGGGGTGGCATACGTCTGTAATCCCAACACTTGGGAGGCTGAGGCGAGAGTTCAAGGACAGCCCGGGTTACACAGCAAATTTAGGACCAGACTAGATTACAGAATGAGACCTTCTCTCAAAAAAAAAAAAAAAAAAACCCTAAACATCTAAAATTTGATTGTGTAAATAATTTAAGCTTTTGCACACCTCAAATGAATAAAGTACTAAAATAGTCAAAATAGTTAGCTATTATAAGAATTAGCATATTACTACCTACCATCAAATGTAGCTCGCCCCTGCCAAATTTATACAGCCCAGGAGCTATGAACAGATTTTACATTTTTAAATGGTTAGCAAAATTAAAAAGGAACAGGACTCAAAGACATACAGCAACTGCATAAAATTCATGTTTCAGTGTCCCTACATGAGCACCACCACATTGGTTCAGCTGCCTATTATCTTGGGCTCTGTTCACAGCAAAACTGAGGTGCTTCAACAAAAGCCCTATGATCCACAAAATCTAACATATTTACTATCTACACTATTTACTATCTACACTAACACTATTTACACTATTTATTATCTACACTCACCTACTATGCAAAGGCCTTACTGTATCAGAAAAAAGGCTCAAAAAGTAAATGACGGAAATTTTTCATTAGAAGTACAACATGAAAAAAAACAGAAAATGCTTACTTGAACTGCCAAATTGAAATTCTCTCTCGGACCTCTCAAATTAGAAAAGAATTTTGGAAAAATCAACATACAAGCCTATCACGGGCACTGCAAAGCAAAGGCAAATAAACTGCAAGCGGCACATGTGAACATGTTCAATCCTTTCAGAACACATGTGGTAGAAAGAAACAAGTCTCAAAAAATGTTCATGACCTGATTCTCATACCTGGAGGACAGACAAGTCCACATGAAAAGAAATTTATTACGATATCATTAATACAACAAAAAGCAACATATTTCCCTCATTTCTGAGTCTGTTTTTCATATATCTGAAAGCTTTCACTTACAACTCTAGAGGCACATGTACAATCATGTACATTTAACCCACCTCTTGACATTAAAATGGTGGCATGCCATCTAATAAGTGGTGTCTTATGTTTAATACATAGTCAACTCATACAGTCACAAACAGAGGCCCTGAGAGAAGGGGTTTCTTTATGTAGCACAGCCACTGATTAAATCACAGTAGAAAAACAGGGAGAAAACAGCAACTTCACATCTGGCATCTCCCTCACTCCATTCCCCAGCTTCCCTGAAGTTCTCCCAAAGTAATCCACTTGCAAACCTGAAGTAATGAAGCCTGGAGGATCCAGTCTGCCAGCCAGCATCACTGCCCATTCCCAAGAGGACAGAGAACAGGTGAGAGAGGGGCTATGGTTGCACAGTGTGACCTCCAAAAATTCAAGTTTTGCCAATACGATGAGATTAAGAAGTAGCGATTTTATAATGTGAAGGAGCATGAAAACTTCTTCGTTAATGGGATCAAGGCCTTTATAAAAAAAGCTTCAGTCAATATTTAGCCAGCTCGCCCTTCTGCTTTCTGCATGTAAGTATGCAACAAAAACTACTCTCACCAGACCAAATGGTGGAGCCTGGATCAGACAACATTTTAAAAAAAAAAAAAAAAATCTTTTTCCACTGAAACTAGCAATAGGAGGGAAAAGTAAACCTCAAAGTCTTAAGCAATTTCACCACAAGTCACCCAACACATCAGGACCTGAGTGGCTTTGGTTGTTTCTGTTGATTCAGAAAGAACTCTGGGGAAAAATGAAAAAAGAAAAAAGATAAGAAAACAGGAATCTGAAAAGCTAATTTAAAAAAAAAAAAGAACGCTTTCTACAGTGCTGAGTTACACATAGTACAGTTTCAACCACACCACAGAGCTCACTCAGAAAGGAGCTCCTGAACAGAATAACTTCATGTATCTCCTTTCAAATCACTTCTGTTTTAGGAACAGAAGAAATCATGACCATGGGAATCGTCAATAAAGCATGTAGAAGTGGGTTCTGGAATCCTAAAACAGCTCCTACACCTACAGACAGTTAGTTACATTCACAAAACTTTTTACAGAAATCACACAACCTAAGGTTTACCAGGATGGTAGCAATGACACAAAGCTCACAGGGCAGGTAGGTAAGTTATGAATGACATAAAATCAAAGAACAGAAGAAATCTCTTAATTACAAAAGAAATATGTGTTTAGTACTAAACTGTTTTAATCATGTTGGGAAATTGTCCATAGCCCACATAAAATATGAGGTCTGTATTAATCCTAGCAGGTGAAACTTTCCACACCAAAGGAGCAGGAAAGCCAAGGAATCCTGCCTGTCAGAAGACAACAAGGTCCTCCAAAGGCCTTACACAGGCAGGAGATGGGGCTTGAGAAGGGCAAATCTACTCCAGCACAGGTACCAGTGCTTTGAGATGAAAAACAGGAAGACCAGCAAGGAGTCTTCCAAAGTACTCCTAAGTGTTATAACCTGTTTCCTTCACTCAAAACATTCAACAGAGCATTTTGATCAAACCCCAACCTAAAAGCTTCACTTACAGTTTTAAAAATATCTTTGCATGGAGTTAAAGTAAAACACTGAAATGAACAAAACCTCAAGCTATCAACTACAGTATAAACAAAATATCCAGGTATGAAGCCTAAGGATGCTCTTTCATAATTCATAATCCTTCTCCATTAGACTTATTTCCTAACCTTGTTTTATACTTCACAGATTTTAAGAAAAACTAAAAGAATTTCCTATTTTGTGGACGAATGACCATTTTTCAATTATAGCACATAAGGCTTAACCTAATCACAACTCTGTTCAACATGTCAGCAAGCAATCAAATTAACTAATATTCACCAAAGACCAGCTACAAAATAGGTCCCAAGCTGGTGTGTGTCATTACTTACGTGTGTAAAACATCCAGTCATCCAATGAGAAGAGCACATAATTATCACTTTCAACCACAGCATGGCCTATCAAACTGAAGGTCTGCTGAAAGCCTGGTGTCAACTACAGCTAACATTTTGGGTTTTGGTTTTTAACCTAGGCTTCCTATGGCATTCATGTATTTCAAACTTCTACAATGCAATGAAGAGATTAAACCTAAGACCAACATTTTTTTTATACTTTTTTTCAAACCAATCCTCCCTCTGGGCCTTCTCCTTTCAAATCACCATTCTTCAGGCTTCTTGGAGAAATAGTGAAAAGAGAACAAGAAAACAGAACAGCCAATTCTGCCCATGAAAAGTCCCTTCTCTTGCTGAAGTTCCTCCTGTTGACAGAATTAAGTAAATTCCAAAACCAGAAACAACATCCTGTATTACAATTTAGTTTATTTAACTGGTCTAGAATGGAATAATTAACATAAAAATAGAAAGAGGGACGCAAGAAATCAGTGGTTTATGGTAACTTGCTTCTGAATTTAAGATCAAGGAAAACACGTCTATGTAAGAAATCCCTAGGCTTCAAAGCAATCATTAAATCAGAAAGACGATAAGCTTCTGAAAAAGTACAGTCCTGAAACACCTACAAAGAAAAAGGACAGGAACGTATAGAGTAAACAGCATAATGATCAAAGTAACCAGCTGTCTTACTTTTTCATCGCTGTGACTAAATACCCAATATGCACAAATAAGGGGAGGAAAGATTTACTTTAGCTCAGTTTCAGAAGGTCACAGTCCTTTTATGGATAGCTGGCAACAGTAGAAGCAGAGGCAGAGGCAAAGGCAGCTCCACATGGCAATACAAAAAGGAAGCACAGTACCAAAGCAAAGGAGGAAGTTGCACTTTTTCCTCCAGGTCCTATCCCAGTGACTCAGCCTTTCTGGGTCTAGCCTCAGTGTTCCACCCCTTCTAGGTTTAAGCCCCTAATCCACCACATGCCTGTAGTCTATAAACTTCCACACACCTGTCTTCCACCACACACCTATAACCCATACACGCTATAACCTGCCCCTCTAAACCAGGCCCAAATCTCCTAACAGCACATGGTTCCACAGAAAATCCGTAACACTCAAATATGTCAGACTTTTGGGAGATATTCCAGATTAAACCACATTAGAGCAGAGAAGATAAATGAAAAAATAAAATAAAACTAAGCCAAAGTTTGTTGAGTTAATGAATGAATGGCAAACTACTTTCCACATGTGTTGACTCTACCAAGACAAGAGGTATTTAAAATTAAATAATGTATAAACTACTAAAATGTAGTATCCCCAGGGAGAAGACGAAGCTATAAGCAGGAACAGCAGAGGTCCCTTCAAAGGAAGGAGGTCTTTGGAATGAATGAACCCCGTATCAGACTCTTAATTACAAGCCAGGACCCAAGCATGCACCCAAAACTAGAATGTAGGGGGCAGCACTCTCTATAACTTCTCCCCTTTCTTTCAGGTCATCAGAAAATGCATTCCAAGGTGGCCACCGATGTTGGTGCTAGAAGTAAATCTCAGCAAAGTATGCCAACAGGAAAACAAGCTCATATCATTTCCTGGATTCCCCCCAGCTATCCTGCCTTCTATAGCCACCGATGATGAAATCTCTCCTGATACTCTTTTTTCTAAACCCAAAGGAAGAAGGAGACCCTATGACTTCTCCTTTTGGGATGCTGAAGTACAGGTCTGCCGGACTAAGCACACATCACTTAAGAGACAAGACAGTATATCCAAGAGGGATAAGAAATGATAAAACACCACAAAGATGACAACCTTTATCACAATTTGGCAGCCAACCTGTTAAAACATTTACATATGGTTCAGGTGATCACATGAAGATAATTCAAAGCATACAAATACAATTTAGGCCCTCCACAGCAACCACTTTGAAAGTTCTCCTAAGTCACATATATAAAAATGTCATGAAAAACCCATAAAGCACATAACTAAAAACCCTAATTAGTAATTTTAAAAAGGCAATAAACATGGTCTGACTTATCTTATAAATTTTTGTAGGGACCCAATCAGCTGAGTGTAACTTTGTCTTCAGAAAGACAGATATGCCTTTGCCCTACCCTACCATTTTCTAGCCATGGTACTCCCTCAATGAAACCCATTAGGACAGTGAACCATGTAGTCTAATAAATAATATTTTCAAAGGACATGGTTCTAATCATAGTACAATTTCAATGACACCACAGAGCTACAGAGCTCAGCAAGGTGCTCCTGAACAGAATAACTTTATGTATCTCCTTTCAAATCACTTGCTACCAGTGTAATTTTGACACCACTAAAAGAAGAAAAGGGCCTCAGCCTAAGCCCGTTTTCACACTCTGTGTACCTCTCTCCATGCCTTCTATGAGTAGGAATCTATTTCATCTTTTCTCCCTAGGAGACAATGAACCTGCCACCTAACATCAGGAGGAAATTGCTTCATCCGCAGTTTAGATGCTACTTCTAGGGCATCTGCAGCCTTTTAGCACCAAAAACAGTAGCTTCCCTGCTTCACTGTTACCTTTCAAGAATTAGATAGCAACAGGTACAGAAGCAATTTCACACTTCCTGGCGAAGTTACCTCCCTGAAGCTTCTGGATTAAAATACTCATTAATATAGTCATCAACAAGTGGCCAAAAAGCATAGACTGTGGAGTTGTCCCATTTAAAATATATATATCTTAATACATTATATCATATTAAGGAAATAATTTATTATCTTAGTTGATTACTGTTAGGACTAGGAGATGGCAGTTATTGAAATTTTTTAAAAAGACCCAAAGTGCATCTTTTTCTTTCCTTACTTTCTTTCTTTCTTTCGTGAGAACAACAGGAAGTTTGAGAAACAGGAACGTGTACAGGATCTGGACTGGGAGGGCAACCTCAGTAAAAGCCCTCACTAAAGACTGCGCTCTCCAATAAACTGGGTGTGGTAGTACACACCTGTAATCCTAGCATGCAGGAGGCTGAGGCAGAAGGGTTATCTTGAGTTCCAGACTAACCTGGGACACATGGTGAGTTCAGAACAACCATGGGTTACAGAGTAAGACCCTGTATATTAAAAAAGTCACTCTCCAAAAGCCAGATAAAGCTTCCCAAAGCTCAGATGTACTAAGATAAAAGAGCATCTTAGGTATGAGTAAGGCTGCCTTAGTAAGCCAGGCACAAAACAGACCATCCTATAGCATCCTTCAAGCATTATATTGAATCACTATGAGTACTGAGTGAAGAATCTGCTTCTATCCTGTGGGCCAGCCACTGCTCAAAATAACCCTCACAACCTCTCATTAATACAGGCCATCATATGGACCAACCTGCTGCATTCTTCACATAATCACTACACAGCCTGGACCCTACACAGCTAGCAACCCAGATCTCTTCATCTTAAAGCCCAAATCTGACCTCAACAATCTCAACTTCTGCTGGATCACAGATATTAGTAATCTACACTCTGGAGTGAAAACCAGGCATGATTAAGAGAGATGAGAAAATGTTGACCTTTAATAATGAGCTTCGGAGTTAGTTGGTCCTTGGTTCCGATGGGGGAGCCATTACCTGAGCTGTCACAAGTCTTTGTACAAACTGTTTTACTCCTTAGAATCAGTTTCCTCATCCATAAGATGGAGAAAAACTGCCAACTTCGTAAAGATATGAAAAATTTAAAAGGTAGCTCCACACAAAGTAAGCTTCCAATAAACGTAAACTTAACATTCCTATCTTTTATTCTATCAAAAGGTAGCATCAAATGCATATCAGTCAAAAGTAAGATTTTACTAGCTATGGTTCCTATAATACAACTGGATAAGTATGAAGGATGAGATCTGTACGGCATACGGTAGCTGCCCTGATTTAGAAAAGCACAAACATAATGTGACTTTACAAATTCCTTGTTTATGATGCCAAAATTCCCTAAACAAAAAAGATGCTAATGATCAAACTGTATAGTGACTTCTTCTCATTTCTTCACCATTAATCATCAAAACACTTGAATATAAAATGTCTTAATTTACTTACTCTAAGTTTGAAAGTGGCTGGGATTTCCTCAACAACCTTCTTGGGCTTCCAAAGTTAACTATTACAGTAATTCTTAAAAAGAAAAGAACACCAGGTCCTCTATAACCATCCTGAGAGTATAATATTTAGACATTATTATAAATATGTAGTTATTAGTAGCTATCTCTTATGAAGTATTTACATACAGGTAAGCTAGTACTCCTCATGAAGAGTAAAAGATTATCACTATAAAAAATAATCAACTTTTAAAAACACATTTTCTTTTCTAAAAGGAAGTAAAATTCAAATTTACAGCATGTTATAGTATTGCCTCCCTAAACCAAATATTTAAAAGGTAGTAATTCTCAAGAGTGTATACCTAACATGTTTCCTGGATTCTCAGAATCCACTCAGTTTAACTCCTTCCAGAGATTCTAAGGAAGGGAAATTTGACATTAGCATCTCTCCAGACAGAAATTAAGGTTATCACCTCTCTAATCCTTTGTTCCTCCTTAATCATCCTTGGTTTTCAGAGCTTTTCAAAGTCTTATTTTTACTTCTCAAGCTCTCTTTTATGAACTAGAACCTATTACAGTTTCACCTCCAAGCGCTCAAATGAATTCCAAAGCAATTCAGTAAATGAGTCAGGTGTTATCAAACTGTGAGGCCAATATGTAGCAATTAATATAATCAAAGAGACTTGACGAGACTAGCTACTCCTGATTTCAAAACAAGGCTCCTTTTATACCATTTGAAATAGCAGAGGGGAGGAAACTCCTTGTTAGGCATCTATCAAGAGCATTCCCAGGCATCTATACATTTTCCCACTTAGTCATACTAGGATCCCATTTTGCTTATGAGAAAATTAAGGCTTGGTTGGGTAACCTGCTTTAAACTGCCAGTAACCTGAGGAAACAAATCTTCCACTACTGCTATCCTTGTCCTCTTAAACTGCTGGTTTCACAGATGCTGTAACACAGCCTGGAGAAGCAGACACCACATAACCCATACTACATTAGCCATGTATAAACCAATTACTTTGGCTGAACTGACTAAACGTTAGAGTACATATACTACTTTAAAAAAAAAAAAAAAAAGATCAGCCAAAAGTGTGGGCATGCCAGGCCTGATGGTGCAGGTCTACAAGCCCAGCACTCTGGGAGGCTTAGGCAGGAAGATCACAGATTCAGGCTCAACCTAGCCATCCTTAGAGACATAGTTCGATCCTGTCTCAAAATCAAATACACAAAACAGGATGGGAATATAGCTCACTGTGAAGGCCATGGGCTCAACTCCCAGTCCCCTCCCTCAAAAAAAAAAAAAGAGTAGACATAATGTCAAGAGTGATCTATTAAGAAATAGCTAAAAAGAAGAAGGCAGAAGAAGGGAATTCCAGATAAAAGGGAAAACTTTAGCAAAGGTGCAGAGTTGGAAACCCCAGGACAAGTTAAGATACACTGACCAACTCCTCCAACTTCACTCTGACTTCTCAGTGCCAAGATTATGAAACATTTTAAGGTTAGAAGCATCTCAGAAACTTGAATACAATTAGGAGAGTGTCACTAAAATATTCCTGTCTTAATAAAGACCTGGACAGATAACTTAAATATGTTTTCACTTTTACCAAAAATTTCAGTTATGAGATCTCTACACGAGTAAAAACTTTCCAAGTGTTCACCAAGGTTAACAACGGACTGCCTTTGGCTCAAACTTACTAGTACAATTTGCACTTACAAATGGCTCATTCATGGAATCCATATCTAGTGAATGCCTTCTATGTGCTAGGCATTGTGCCAGATGCAAAGAATACAAAAATGAACTGACCTTACTCTTGGTTGCTGAAAAGTATAGTAGGAAACCACCATGATAAATAAAGTAAAATGTGGTTTACACATTTGTAGACACCTTCATCAAGTGAATGATTTCAGCCCTTTCTTCATTTCTACATATTTCATTACTATTCCTATAACCAAATCATCTAAGAGAGTAACTAACTGGGTCAAGTAAGGAACAATTCTTCAAACTAATCCCTCTATATTGATTCTATATTATTCTCATGTTCCTGGGCCTTGTTATGTACTGAACAAAATCATCTCAAAATTTTCAAAGCAGAAAGCTCAAGAATCTCCCCAAGTACCTAAGATTTGTATTTCTAGTAAGTTTTGCTAGCCTGCCACTTATTCCAAGTCTACTCATTTAGTACACACCAACTCCTGAGAAAAAGACTACTATTTCATAAACCTGATATAAAGCATTCACTTCTAGTACTACAGAATACTAGCAACTTACTAAAATATTTAATAAAACTAAGTAATTTTCTAAAAGAAAATCTAAGCAAATACATTTACACGCTGAAAATATAAGTAGTCCCAATTTGAAAAGCAAATTAAAAATGAACAGCTAAAAATGCAAAAGATACAAAAGGACAGCTCTTCACTTAAACACTAACCTCAAATCAACCTGTATTGAGGCAACTTAAATATCTGAGATCTGTTTTAAAAAATTATCCAATTTGAAAATAAACTTGCTTCACCACAATCCACCATCATTTTAGAGGAAATTACTGCAATCAGACTACTACTCAACTGTTCAAGCAGCGCACATCAATGAAGTGGAAGTATTAATGATGAGGTGGCCAGTGCCTTAACTTTGTCTCTAGTTCCACCAGCCAGTCCTGTGCAAAAGCTGGGAATGGTTTCTAACTTGAATGACTCACACCTGCATTCCCCTTTAAAATAACATCCCAGGTCTCTAAATTCCCCCTCCTCATCAGCAGGACTCACTGAGCGTCATTCTGCTAATTTCAAAGTGTCCATCTCATCTACACATGAAAACACAGAAAACAGACAACAGAAAGGCAGGCAGTTTTGTTCCCTGCTGTCTACCTCACATTTTTACAGCCTACTCCATTCAGTAATTCTCTCCATATTCCTCTCACAACTGGAAACAAGTCCTTCTATCTCACATGCTTCAAAGCACATCTTACCTCACTCTTGAAAACCCCTCCAGAAAACTCATTCCATGAAGAACCCCATTCACAATCTATACTTCCATCTATCTCATTAAAAGGGATGTTAACAACTTAACAATAAGCTGTCTGAACACTTCGGCTCCCATTAAGCGCACCAACAGGACAACCAGGCAATAGATTACTACAGCCATTTCCCAAACAAGGCCTTCCTTAGCAGAAACCACCGTGTGATCAGTTCTGCCTCCTTAACAACTCATACAGACAATGCTCAATAAATAAACAAGGGGAAAGTTGGAGGAATGTGCGCACTAAGTACCCAAGTTCAATTTCCCAGCACCACATAAGCCAGGCATGGTGACACACGCATGTAATCCCAGCACTGAGGAGGCTGAGACAGGAGGATTGACGTGAGTACAGGCCAGCTTACACTCCATAGTAAGCTCAGCACCAGCGTGGGCTGCACAGCAAGACCCTGTCTCCCAAAAAAGGGGGGAGGGGATTTGGGGTGACTGAAAAACATTAACATCAGGTCTTCTGACTCAATGCTCTGGGAAAAAAAAATACAGAGAACAGCAGGTTAAACATTAAGTTAGATGTGCGTTACAAGCATACAGTTACTTATAGCCAAATAAAATTAGTTTGAAATATTTTTAAGTATGTATTAAGAGCTGCATATAAGGGCTATAGGAATAGCTCAGAGGTTAAATTCTTGCCTGGCAAGGTCAAGTCCCTGGGTTCGTTCCCCTGCACCACAAAGGCTGGGTGTGGTGACACACACCTGGAATCCCAGCACTTAGGAAAAAATGAGGCAGGGGGTCAGCCATGAGTTCAAGGTCAGCCTGGCAACACAGCAAGACCATGTCTCAAAAAAAAAAAAGAAAAGAAAAGAAAAAAAAAGCTGTGTATGGAGTCTTTCCAGAACTCATTAAAAAAAAAAAAAAAAAAAACACTGGCATCCAGAAAATGAAGGATAAATGCTTTTTAACACTTCTATAAATACAAAAACAGAAAAAGAGTTCTAAAGTGTTCAACATTATCTAGAACTCTAAACTCTACTAAATTTTACTTGAAAATACTTGCATACAAACTTTCATCCAAAAAGAAGGCAATCCCAATGACTTGATGGAGGTGTGGAAAGCTACTGAAATTATTTATAGAATAAATATAGGCTGAATTTATAATTTATCATTCAGTTCAAAGATTTAAGGAAACGTGATAAACAAGCATCTCAATGTGACATCATTGTGGGCCATTATTGAAGAAATCAATTCTTTTATCAGACTGAAGTAAAGGGTGAGGGAATTCTAATCACAGGTAGACTCACAGTAATAAATGTAAGAACAAGCATCTACTGAAATTTTTATTTCTTAGTCTTTTTTTCATGAAGCAGTACTTTGTAAAACAAACTTCCTCTGATTATAGGTATCTGCTCTACATTCACATTTTGATAGCTACTAGCCATATATAGCTCTAGGTACTTGAAATGTGGCTAGATCAAGAAACTGATTTTTAAATTTTACTTATATTAATTTACACATAAGCAGCCACATGTGATCAGTGACTACTAAGCAGACCTGACATAGGTGATGGGGGAAAAGCATTAGCTTTCAATAAGAACCATCTAAAAGACAGACGAAAACCAGACTGGCTCCTTCAAGTCCAAAAATAAGAGTAGATGCCTAGCTAAGAATTTTAATACTAACACAAACCTTCAAGATCTACTCAAGGGAAAGGAGGGCTTGTCCAAGGTCAAATAGATGAACAGTTAGCTGGCCTCCACTCTAGTATCTCTCCAAGATGGTAATTTGCTAGAAGCTCAGCAACAAAACAGATGATGATAATAAAAATACATAATCATAAATAATCTGCAATGTGTCAGCTCCTGGGACTGGTTCTTTACAAATGCCGCATATTTCATCTTCACAATTCTGTCAAGTAGCCATCACTTTTCCGGTTAAGCAACTCGAGAGAGATTGTCAAAACCAGAAACCCAGCCCAGAATCATACTAATTCAGAATTCCCCCACCACAGCGCTGGCTTTCAAGGTAAGCCCTTCCCAAGGCCTCTTACCAGCCCTCTAATCTTCAGTTTCTCACTGATAAAAGATCATATGCCCTAAACATTTCCAACATCCAGTAATTTCTGCCTAGACTGTGGAAACTTGACAGGAGTCTTAAACAAGCATAAGATAACTGTCATTTCCAAGAAAGCAAAGCAATGATAAGCTGTGTTTCTCTTTCTACACCTTTTTGGTTTTCTTTTTTTAAAAGATAGACTCTTGGTAAGTCCCTAAATTGCCCAAGCTGGGCTCAAATTTGCAGTCCTCTTGCCTCAGCTTCCCACAGTGCTAGGATTACAGGTATGTGCCAGTATACCCATCACTTCTCCATCTTTCTTATGGATGCTACTACCTTCAGCCCTAACGCAGTGCTACTTCTGAGTTGGAAAGAAACCAAAGAAAAGAGCTGATACAGCACAGCCACCAATTACCAAGTGGTCCTCATGAGTGTCTGGAAGAAGTTACAATACTCAGCAGTAAAATAACCCCTTCCCTACGAGATGAAGCGGGAAGATCAACCAAGGCTAAACTGAGGGCTCTTCCTGAACTCCTTCCATTCATTCCTCAGACATCCTCAGCTCCATGAGTCCCTCTGCTCCTTTGCAGAATTCCCCAGGAAGGACCTTCCTGGCTTCAAAGGAGCCATTCTCTCCCAGATAACTGAGGTTCACACTGTGCCTGAATAATCTCAAAACTAGGCACCTCAGTTAAAAAGCAAAGCTACAGCAATTCCTAAGAAAATAAAGTCCAAACAAAAACTGCCTAAGAATGGTCACAGCATCATTACTAACAATAGCCTACAAGCAGAATATTTCAAATGCTTACTGATAAATGGAAAAACAAAATGGGTTTTTTTTTGGTTTTTGGTTTTGTTTTGCTTTTTATTTATATATCACCTCCCTTTCCCCTTCTCACCTCTCATATCCCTTTTCCCCATATTTTTAATTTACTAAAAATAATCTAATGGAAGACTTTTAAAGAATGCAATCTCTGGTATTTAAATTATACAGCAATAAAGTTATGTGCACTTTTTCTTATCCAAAGATAATCATGATATAGCAACAGCAGAATTCCAAAAGAGATACAACCCAGGAGAGCTGTATCACAGGAGTTAAATAAAATAAGAAAGCGAATGGTGATGTTTTTAAGAAATATTACCCAAATTCAGCTTAGAACTTTACCAACAGCCTTTCATTGAAATCCAAAAGCACAAAGTCCAATGAAAAGCCAACATCACTTGGCCAGTGCCACAGACCTATAATCCTAGCACACTCTGAAAGGCTTAAGCAAGAGGTCTCCAAGCCCAAGCCCAGCCTGGGTAACTTTGCAAGACTGTCTCAAAGTCAAAAATTTAAAAACTGGGCTGGGGTGTAGATAAGTGTAAAGGCCTTGGGCTCATTCATCAGTAACACAAATAGAAAAGCCAAGATCATCTCCAATTTATAGATAAAGAATCTGTCTTAAGTGCACTTGGGTTTAGATGACCCACAGAGTAGAATACAAAATTAAAATTTAAAAAACAGAAGGAAATGAGAGATCAGAAAAAACTACTTAATTCTAGTCTGAATTAAGTTTGGAATATCCAGTTTCCAAATATGCAAATAAGGAGATTCGATAATAACTGAGATGTACTTGCTACCTGCCAAGTCCTGCTGTATGCACACACACCATCAGACATGACTTAATCTCTGACCATTTCTTTCACGTGAACAAAATTAGGGTTGTAGGAAAGTTGCTCCAGTGCCTCTTCAGATTCTGAGTCTGAAGAGGTATTGTTGGTAAAGAAGTTCATCGGAAGGGAATAATGCACAAGACTTAAATTGTCTGAGCTCCAAAAAGTAGTCAATGCTCCAGATGTGGAATCTCTTCTAAGTGCAAACTGTTAGGATTTCACAGCTATTCCGCCATGTAAAAGTTATAGAATAAGAGATATAACTTTGGGACATCTGAAATATAACTTAGTTTTTTAAGGACTGAACTCACTGGAGAAACTTTAAAATTAAGATGTAGACATATGTATACATGAAAATAATCTCATATTCACCAATGAAATAATGTAGTTCCAGGTCAGTACAAACACCAAAACACAGAGACCACATCAAGGTCTAGAAAAGCAGGCTAGTCCTGCAGGGAAAGAAGACAGAATGCTTTTCACTCAATTCTGTTCTCTAATGTCCACTGGTTAAAAGCAACCAGAATTGGGAACCAGGGGCCCACTGAAGTAATTTATAAGGGTGAGCAAACTGCTGAGTGACTCTGGGGCAGAGGAAACTTAGTCTGCACATGGGATTGAGAACCATTAGAAAATGATCTGGCAGCCAATTAGCCTTATCTAAATGTATATCCAGAGAAGTTGGTTTTACCAAGTGGTGATAAGAGAGTTCCCACATGAAATTGACTGGAAGCATGGTCCACAATCAGTGGTCACTAGACTAAACCTCCAGTTCCTCAGGTTTGATTCAGGACATTTAATAAATGCATAGTCATTAATATTAAGACTTTCCTGTTATCTTCCTCCTTTTCACTTGAATTAATTACTGCTTTTTTCAATACTTCAAAATAATTCTCTAGCAAACTATGCTTTTCAAACTTACATATTTACAATGGATACAAAACCAGCACTAATTTTCCTAAAGCTGCAAAAGCTGCCTTTGACACTATTTTACCCATAATCAAAACTTTATTGAAAAATTGACATCAAAATAGGAGTTCATTACTGTATATCTTACAAAATCAAGCATAATTACATTATCTTGGTAAATCAACCAGAATTACTGAACTTATGATAAGGCTTTCTGTGAGAAAACAAATGCAGGAAGCTGTATCGCACATTAGTGTTGCTTTCTTCTAAATGAACAACCTCCTGTGAGTCTGGCCTTTCCTCCTGTAGGCTGACATAAAACTGTTGAACAACCGACACAAAGAACCACTGTCTGAGTAGGGTTGAAAACTGCGGTAATCTTGTAGCAACCTGGGCATTTCACATACATGAAGTAAGAATTTGGGCTTTGAACTAGCCGTTTCTATGTTTTTTTCTTTTCCTCTTCCAAGGAAGGGTGTAGTAAGTCTCGTGTCAAAGGCACGGTGACCCGCTCTCAAGTCCGTCTGGAACACTGCAGACTGACACTGCTGGCGACCGCACGACGGGCGCTCGGAACCTTTGATACTATTTTTAATTGGTTGAAACTTTATGAGGTGAGGCCCAGTGGGAGGAAGTTAACTCACTGAAGATGTGCCTTGAAGGAGACATTGGGTTCCTAGCCTCTTTTTTGCTTCCCAGACACCATGAAGTAAGCAGCTCTGGTCTACCAGAAGCTCCCCACCATGATGGACTTCCTCCCTACAGGCTCAAAAGCAACAAAAGCCCCCAACCACAGAATGAAACCACTAACACTGCCAAAATAAATCTTTTCTCCTTCAAGATTATCTCAGATATTTTCTCACAAAGAAAAACTACCACATAATCACAATAGCTAGGAAGTTCTATTATTTTATATACAAAAATATCTTCTCGAATCCTCTAAAAAATCATGTATTCTGATTTCTAATGGAAAAAATAATAATGATAATAATATAAGCTAGAAGTCTGCTCATGAATTGATTTGAACTCTGTAACTGATTTTTAAGAGTTAAAAACATACTATCCAGGAATTTTCTGTAAAACCCCACTGACCGAAAATGCTTCAGAATTAACAAATTCAGCTCAACTCTTCTACATTCTGACACAAACTAAACTCTCCAGCTGTTAAGGAGAAAATCTTCCAGCAACTATAAAAGCCAAGAAGGATGACCAGACTTCTCCTATGTTACAAAATGGCCAAAGAACTTGATTAAGACTGAGTCTCAAAACCCCACGTTGAAGAATTAACCCTGATTAGTCGCAAAACATGTCTTGTTATTTATAAGGACAATAATTCATTTTAAACAGGATTTTAGGCGCAGAACCCTTATACTGATAATCTGGTTTAAACAAAGTTATATGTATTGGGAAAAGGATATAAAAAGATGACATGACTCATTCCAAAACACACAACCTCACAGTGTTACAACTGGAGCCAGAACTCTGGTCCCTGATACAAGTTCTGGGCTCCTTGACTTCACTGTGTTTCTTTATGTGCCCAACCCAACCCAAAGACATTTCTCATAAGGTAAGAACATAACCTTAATCTTCTAATGCCCATGAATCCCTCCTGAAAGTCAGAACATACTTCCTGTTCTCAATTGAATGTTCATTTCCTTTTCAGATTTTTGTCAGTCAACTAATAACAGCCTTTAATGAAACTAAAGGATGCTCTTTAAGATTACTAGAACATGGGCTATAACAACAATGCAGTGAAAGGAGCAGCCCTTGCCTTTAATTGATATTAAATAACCAACATTACTGCTATCCAAAGGAAACTGCAGAATCATCCTCGAAAGTAAAAGGCCAGCCATACAGGTCTCGCCAAGGATACAACACAAAGGGGTGTTCAAGATCTTCATAAAACCAAATGAGCACAGCACAGGGAAATCTCTCCAATAACATGTCATCAGCATTTCAAGAAAAAAAATGAAATCTGACTTATTACCAACATGATCTCTTTGTCAGACATAGCAATGGTCTCCCATAGAAACCTACATCAAGTGAGAAATGTAAAAATAAACCCCATCTCCCATTAACCACAGAGATGCAACTGACATTTCCAGAGGAGTATTTTATATAATCAATACATTACAAACCACAAATCTGACACAAATACTAAATCACTCTCCTTTGGTGGACCACTATCGTTTGTCTCTCTACAGAGTACTCAGTACTCAAGAAGAGTACAACCTTATAATACATGCCAATAGGTATTTGCATATATATTAATTAAAATGCTTTCACTAGCAACAGGGAAATCTTTACCCTAAAGAGTATTTCTCCCCGCTGAACAGAGGACTCCTGGAGTCTCCCATACACGACATTCTATTTGTAAGCCTCAAGAAGCTGTACGTTAGTGCCACTGAATTTAATAGAGAAAAAATCACCTAAGATTAAAAGGAAGAGAAAAAACAAGAGTCCTTGGAGTAGCCACTCTCCAAAATAGCTTACAATACTCCTAGCCTACTGGTGTTTCTACCCTTCTTGTATAGAAACCTCCAACAGTGAACAAGGCTGGAATGTATAACCAATAAAATATCACAGTGACAGAGAACAACCTAGGCAGTTTCCATCTTGCCGTCTCTCAAGCTGCTCACTCCGGGGAAGTGTAACTATCATCCTGTGTGTTCATATGCAAGCAAACAATCGGAAGAAATACTTGTATGGTGTCGATCTGAGCCCTCTGGCCAACAGACAAGAGCTGCACTTACCAGTCAAGCCAACAAGATTCCTTTGAAGGAAATCCTCCTGTCCCCATCAGGCCTCCATGACCCTAGGCTCTTCCTATGACTGTAACCTCATGATAGAAAGGCCATGATGCAGAACCACCCATTTTCCTCACACACAGAAACTTCAGGAAATAAGCACTTCAAACTATTTTAGACCTTTGGATAGTTCTGAAACCATGTGTCACACCACAACAGATAAGTCATATAGTTTGCCTGATTAACTCAATGTCAGGAAATCAAAGGACAGTATCTCCTGTCTGAATAATTTTTAATTTTGTCCTTTTTTAGTAGTTCAAGAGCTCTGAATCCCTTCCTCACCTACTTTTCTCTGTAAAGAATTCATCTATCCTAAGGGACCAACACAAGCCCTCTCATTTACCAGATTCTCCTTGCACCATATCAAGGTTGAGAGCTCTTTATGGAAATCCACTTCCAAGCAACTCAATATGGTCTATTCTAATGCTGATAAAAAGTTTGTATTATTTGAGAGGAAGCCAATTGTCTGAATTTTTGTCTATCTTCCAACTTCATATACTGAAATCTTTACCTCTAATGCGATGATATTAGAAGATAAAACCTTTGGGGAAAAAAACAGGTATGAGAGTAGATCCCTTAAGAATGGGATTACTGCTCTCATAAAAGGGACACCAGAGAGCTCTGCAAGCCTTCTCCACACTATTACTAGAAATACAAAAGAGCAGCCTGCAACCCAAAAGAGAGCAAGCATGAAAACCAGATCATGATGAGTAGTACACTGAGCTAGGGAGTCCTGCCTACAGAATCATGAAAAGTTCGCTCTTTAAGCCACTCAGTGTGTGCTAATTTGCTACAGCATCCTGAACCAAGACAATGGATGTACAGGCCACAACTATGTGCTCACAAGTAATCATCAAAGCCTTTTTTTTAAGTCAGTCAAATCCCTGTGCTTCTAATACCTCCCTATCTACTATCCTTCCTTTAGATTTCATACTCTGTTCGGCACCCCAAGGAGATAAACCATAAGACTATGAACTCGAAAAAGACCAAAGATATGCATAAACAACCTAACAACAGACCATCGTTCATTATACATGTCATATCATCATAAGGTAGGAAGGAAGAAAAGAGGGCAACAACTGTTTCTTAGGATAAGGGCAGCTGTAAAAATAATCTTCAGGCTTAGATTTCCACAGCCTTGCATTCTTTCAAGGTAAATCAGACTCCACGTGTCTGTCTAGGGGAAAAGAAAAAAGCTTTAATGTTAATTACCTACATGTCCAGTCATGGAAAGCAAAGCTGCATGTGCTAGTGGCCTACAGAATCAGCATGCAGTGTTTGTCCCCTCCTCCTTCACGTAACAACTTCACCAGACTCACACATTTTGAGGACTGAAATACAAAATAAACTGAATTGTCAAGACACACAAATAGACATTACTGCACAATGAAAGCCATGTTTAAGATGAGTAGACTAATTTAACTGCATTGCAAGCACTTGTTTAAGCTGTATTTGCCAACTGTTCATATGGCTCATGTAACTACTGATTTGGATTAAACATGGAGAAATCTCTCAGATTCATTCATCTGCAACCCAGTCAGGTAAGTCTTACCCTGAAGGCTCCTGTAAACATAGTAGAACACAGAAGTGAATGACCCATTACTGTCTCCTCCCTTCATGACAGCATGATACAGGAAATACTGGATATGCCAAGGTTTCTCCAGGACTTTGTACTTTGAACCTTTACAATTAAACTTTTTCCTTTAAAAAGAGGGAAAAAGAATATGACAAAACTGCTCTAAAAGACAACTGTGTAAAAATGTAAACTGTAGACACTTCACTGGAGAAAACTAAGGAATACTTCATTAGAGCTACACTTTGCACTAAACTGAAAGAGTCCAAAAGTAAAACTGTGCAAAAGGAGATTTAGGTATCTGATGCAAATGAGAAACACAAATGTAATGTTACAGCTTTTACTTCTTTACCGAAACTGAACTTAGTACATAAAAGAGAGATGGCTAAAACTCTGATATTCAATAATCAGGCGGAAAGAGGAAAGAAATGTGATATGTAAATAGCAAAAAAAAAGAAGAAGAAAATTTGGTATCTATTTAAGAAATTCTCCTTTGTATCCCCAAACCAAAAGATGTATAAAAAAATAGTAAATTTCTCACTGTGTGACTAGTTAGCTTTTTAAAATTCTGCTTTGAATTTTTTGTTTTCCTGTCTTTCCCCTCCCTCCTTTTTCTCTTTCTTTTCTCTCTTTCAAGTAAGCCTGAAGTAACAATGCAAAAGAACTTCAAAGACCAGTGGTCAACTTGTTCCATCATACAGAAACAAAAGGAAAAGGTCAGTATTTTGAGAGTAAGGAGTTCCTGCAAAAAAGATTTAGTTGCTGTTTTCAACAGCTTAATGATACTTTTTCAACACGAAACAAAAAACTATATCCAAATGATCCTATATCTTAACAGCAAGAATATGAAACAAAGATCAGAAGTTACTTTGTTTAAATAGTAGTAACCAAACCCTGACAGGAATATTTTACCCATTTTAGGATTTTTTTAGGATTTTTTGAGAGGGGAGGGGGAGTAGTCTCGCTATATAGTCCAAGCTAGTCCTGAACTTACTGTGTAGCTCCTGCTGGCCTGGAATAAACGGCACTCCGCCTGCCTCAGCATCCTAAGTGCTAGGATTTACAGGCATGCACCACCATGCCCAGCTTATGTGGTGCTGGGGAATGAAACTTAGGGCCTTGCACTTCCTAGGCAAGCACTATAACTACTGATCTACACCCCAACCAAGGAATTTTTAAATCATCTAGAATACAAACCAGAAGTATTACAGGATAAACGGGTAAAGAAGATAATGTTCTCTTATGTGAAAAAAGACTATGCAAGATTCACTTACTAAATTTTTAAAAAGACACAGACACCTAAATAACTTCATTTAATTCTACAAAAATACATGAAAAACAGTGACCAGACATTATCTCATCCCCTCCAAGACAATGGAAAAACCTTTAAACTTCAGGAAGAGGGTTTAAAGCCCATATTATTGGACTGCTGGTGAACTGGGCCCAGTAAGGACTCAGACTTCAACCAGGTGAAACACTGGAGATTTTGTTAATATGTAGATTGATTCAATAGCTCAAGTGCAAGAACTAAGAATCTGCATTTCAAGTAAGCTGTGAGGTGATGTGGATGCTTCTTAAATTAGAACCACACTTCCACGGATTGAGACCTCAGAATGTGGTACAACAAATCATTTAGGCTGTCAATTCAATTAAACAGGGTCACCAAAGGATGGCTTGGGCTACACTACAGATTCTGAGGAGAAAGTGAGCTCAAAGACAGCTGATTTATATGAAGCTTCTTCTTCATGTGCTTTAAGACAGAAAAATCATAAAGAACCTCAAAAATAACTGATTTAATGCCAGAGAACAAAATTTTTGTGAACGAGGGATACAGTCAGCTTCTTGGAGCCCTCAGGTGTGGTTTTTAATAGTTGAGAGGAAGCTAGACAAGATGACCTCACACACCTGGAAGACAGACTGATTTCACAACTCCTTCCAACCTGTTTTACAAATTATCAAAGCTGTCAGGGATCCAAGAAATTCTCTAAGAGACTCCTCCGACACAGAACTTAAGAATTCTGTCAACTACAATGCATAATATTTGAGTGAAAATACATTAAACATCTAAAGAGAATTCTCAAGTGTGGTAATTTACATTTTTTCCAGTGTGATTCTGAAATATATGCAATAATTAGTCACATTTCCACTCAAAGATTTGGAACAAAAACGTTTAAAAGTCACCAATGATAACACACAATAAGACAGTAGTCTTTTTCACTACATAAGCAAAATAAGACCATGCTCAGAGCATTAAAAAGAGGGGCAAACTACATATCAAACTACAGCTCTACCAGGATTTATCTTTCTACACCTAGACCCTGTGTCAAGTATATATCACTATGCTTGATCTAGCACCAGGCATTCTCTAGCAGTTATCTAGCAATAAACATAACAAAGGTAAATGAACTGTTGGCCTCATAAAGAAATCCAGTACCTCTAAAATTGAACTCCACTTGCCCCCTGTGACCCAAGTGGCCCAGTCTGATGGCTGTTCCAATTGCCCAAATTCCTAAGCTCCAGTAAACGTGAAGTTACTGACTGTTCTCTCAAGCATTCTACAGAGCAGGAATTCTTAAACTAGTACACATAAGCTCCAAAAGTCTATCAAGGGGTTTGTGGAACTGTATGTTCTGACGTGTACATATATGGATAATAATCCACAGACTTCGTAAGAATCACAAGGGAGTCCCTGATCCAAATAAGAATCAGTCTGAATCTAAGGCCTGCCACTGTCTTCCTGGGCACCAACTCACAGATCTCCTCCTCTTCAATCTGAGCATATCTCTCTTGTGTATTTCCACAGCAGCTGAATGTCTGTCCATGGCAGAAAAATTCATTTGACTTTCAAGATTGCTGAAAGATTGATCACGGCTTCTCTTATCATTTCCATAGTCACTCTATGCTCTTCCAGCCGTATCAAATACATAGTACCTGTACCATCAAAACTGTGCCTTTCTTTAGAATGCCACTGCCATAACTGCTCCCCATCTCTCTCCAATTCCAAACCACTGCATTCAGTTTCCACTGTTCAAGAGCCTTCTCTTCATTGTTTTCTTTTCTAACTCGTTGTTATGTGTTGCATGTATCTCCTCTGGACTCCCATTCAATAGATATTCCTATTATAGCATTTATTACATGCAAAGAGCTTGTCTTTTGGTCTCTACATATTCCAATAAAAGGTGCAGCACTACAGAGTCACCCAACAAGTCCTCATTGAACAAATCACACACTACATATATGCACATAGTAGGTACACAATATTATAAGTGGACTGAAAAGTCTTCAAAAATACCTTGACTTCATGTCATATATCAATTTTCTGATTCCTCAGATTAACAAGGGTATTACTTAAGTTTCCAGGAGTATTCATCATGGGAGGAAAAGATCTCTCAATCTCTTAAGAATCTATTAACAAATTTTATTCATCATGGGACACAGTTCTGAAATTGCAGTACCACAACAAAACAATTCAACCAAAAACTTTCTTCAACAAAGCTGGACTTATTTCAGATACTAAACAGAAACAATGAGGAAACTTGTTTATATAAGATCAAAGTCACAGGCTACTTCCAAAATCTGGATTAGACACTGGTTATATAACTTTCCATTTGGCCAGTAAAAGTATCAAAAGCATATCTAAATAGATTAATAGTTTATTGAAAATAGGAATCATGGAATTGCTTCAGAAATGCTGCCAAATTTGTTTTTGCCATACTGGCTTGTCTGAAGACATGTCTGACAAATACAAATACGAAAGTATATAACTGTTCTGGTTTAAAGGCCTGCCTCACTGGCTAACATCACGACAACATGCAAAGATGGAGAAATAAAAAGTGAAAACTTCCAATATTTTCTTTTTACGCACCCAATAAGTAATCTACTGTTTAATAACCCCATGCATATCCTCTAAATCTCTGTGGGCCTCTGTACGTTAAAAAAAAAAATGTAAGCCAGGCGTGGTGGTGCATATCTAGAATCCCAGACTCTTGTAGGCTAAAACAAAAACAAAAGAATCATAAATTCAAACCCAGCATGAATGACTTTTGAAGGCCCTGAGCTCAAACCTCACACTCTCTCTCTCTCTCTCTCTCTCTCTCTCTCTCTCTCTCTCTCACACACACACACACACACACACACACACACACACACACAAATATTACAGAGTAAGGATGTAGCTTAGTGGTAAAGAACTTTACCATGTACAAGGCCCTGGGCTCAATCTCTGGCACCATCAAAACAACGAAAAAAAAAAAAAAAGGATTTAACCTTTATGTCTGTGGGTCAGCTACAAATTCCTGAAGAATATGAAAAATATTTTGAAAATAAGAAAATGTACCTCAAAGGACTTCCAAAGCAGCCAGGTCCCAGCCCCCAACTTGTACTTTCCCTGCAACTTTCCTGTTCTCCATAATTAATAAGAGGAAGAAGTGCCCAATAGGGAAGGAGTATCTAAAGCACCTTAGGGAACTACAGTACAAGAACCTCACTAATAATACACTCAGGCAAATATAACATGAATCAGAGCTACAAATCCTAATGTAAACAACAGTGAAAACAACAAAAATCAAGAATTAACTCCAAGGCAATGGGTCTGCTACAGCAAAATAAATTGCTGCATGGTACTGATCCAGTATCAGATACCAAATGCAAAATTCAGCCTATTACAGAATCTATAAAAGCATCGACTTTCCAGAAGAATCCAGAATGGCTACTGCAAAAAGCATTTCAGAAACAATGAGATACACAGGAGACAGAAAATAAATTGTTGCAATTAGAAAGGACTTCATAAAACCTCCAAAAGAAACTCCAAAGTGTAAAAAAAAAAAAAAAAAAAAAAAATCCTATCAATCCAGTCATTCTCCCATGCTGAGAATCAAACTCAGATTTCCAGAAAACAAAAATAAAACATATAAGGACTTTACAATCATTGCCACTTAGATGTAACTAAACTATCTAAAAATCTGAAACAAAATGGTTTTCAAATCTGATTTTATTTTTAGTAACAGCTTCCAGATATTCATATTATCATGATCTTCCCACTTAAAATATGCAATTCAGTAGTTAATATATTCAGAAAGCACACAACTATCATCACCGTCAACTTTACCATGTTCTCAATAAATCACTAAGAAACTACGTACTCTTCAGCCATATACCTACACCATCCCTGGCTTAGGCAGCCACCAAGTGACTTCCTATCCTAAGTGTTTGCCTATATGAAAACTGAATATAAAAATAAATACATTTTTGTGGCTGGCTTCACCTTACTACACCTCCTAGATTCATCCATGTTGAAGCACTACCAGCACTCCATTCCTTTTTATCACAAAAAATATTCCATCATATTAACAGATATTTTATTTGTGTCAACTGATGAGATTGATTCTTTGACACATAAACAACAATTTATATTTATTTTACTCAAGCTTTCCTATAAGAAGTTCATCAAGGCTGAGGGCGTATGTGGTGGTGCAAGCCTGTAATCCCAGCATTTGGAAGGCTGAAGCAGGAGGACTGCCATGAGTTAGAGGCCAGGCTGGGGTACATGTATAGTGAGTTCAGGTTCTAGCCAGGACAACCGAGCAAGACTCCGTCTCAAAAGGAAAATTTTTTTAAAAAGAAGTTAAACAAGCATGGCCCTATTAACAAAATTGTGAACTTAGTTTTACCTATCCCTTTAGTGCCCAGATGTATTTGTTAGAAAAAAACTAAGAATAACCATCCTTACAGCATGTTTACTCAGACACACGAGCAAAATTCCTTACAGGTCAGACAAAATAGTAAAAGAACCTACTAGTTTTCATACAGGTCATGTACTGATACCTCTACAGGCTCCATAGACCTGGGACATTACATTTCAGCAACTGTGAAACTACCATGGGTACTCCTATAATATACTGGCGCCTTCTCTCTCAGCTATTTTACTGTCCAAAGAGGACTGAACAAAATGGGACTCAAGTTTTAAAGGAAACAAAGTGGAACTTATGTCAATAAAAAGATTTCCTGAAGTCAAAAAAACACTTAGCCTCACATACAAAATAATCAATAACCTATGACCACAGAATGCTTAGCAACTTCTACACCACGAAAAAAAGGTGAAAGGCACAAGCCACCCAAAACTGAACACAACGGTGATACCAGAACTCCTTTCAATTCTGGACTCCTTGTACGCAAAACCACCTCAATGATTTCAGTCAGAATTACATCTTACCTTTGTCTCTAGAAAGCAAGTAAAAACAAAAAAAGTGATTTGAAGGTGACAGCCACAATTTATGACACAGTTAAAATCCAAATCTAATTCTCCTACTGGTCATTTTATCTTTTTGCTGCTATGAGTTGCCCCATGAAGCTACACTGGGCCTCAGCCTAGGAATACAATTAGAATACGCACAAGACTCAGCTGCCAGGAGCGAAAGGCAGACGTCCTGAAAGTCCAACATCATGGAACCAGTTAAATGTAACTGCTCATCAGTTTAGCACAAATGCTCAAAATTTCTAAGATATGAAAAGGTAGACATATGAATGCACACTATAAAAAACCATAATGAACAAGTATCATACCAATATACTCACAGAGCTTGTGCTGGGGCAGTGGGACCAGAAACGTTTTTATCTTGTTTCTAGACTACGTTTCATATTCTATTTGACATATTTATAGTAACAAAATTGAAACTGAACATAACCTCTTACTTTACATTGCCACAAATAGAATATATTTCCCTCTGTCGAAGCCCTTTGCAGGATTTATCCCATGTCAAAGCTCTGAAATGGTGAGAATGAACAGGTAAATCCAGTTTACACACAGTGACATGAAAAAGCAGAGGGTCATGGGGATGTGACTGGTGCAGGGGAGATTAAAGCCTTTCGGTATGAAGCATTTCAGCTTTCATAATTAAATGATACTTTGGAAATATGATGGCAGAAAAAGGATTCTATGAGAGTTTTATTAGCTTGTAAGACCTATAATGTAGAATTTCAGGGACATGGAAACAAAACACCGAACTACCTTTTCATGAGAATCTACTACTGAAGAGGATCAAATAAAGGTAGAAAAACATACAATGAATAATGGTAACTGTATACAAATTATTAGGTGAAAAAGTATATATGAAACCATGCATACAGCTCAAAAATCACCCAAAACTAATTTAAAACAGATATCCCAAAAGGCTGCCTTGTGCTTTTCTATTTTTAATCTTAATGGGAGCAATCCAACGGATAAAAATTAAGCTAAAAATATCATGCAAAATTTTAGCTGGGCATGGTGGCACAAGTCTCTAATCCCAGGTCCTGGGAGGCCGAGGCCAGCCTGCGCCACATAGTGAGCGTGAGCTCAGGCGCAGGCCAGACTATAGGGTGAGACCCTGCCTCAAAATAATAATAATCAAGCTAAATTTCACACAAACATGTAAAAAATCTGCTACTGTTATCCACATTTTCAGCACATATGCAAAACTTGAGATACAAGTCAGAAATCATCAAAGAATAAAATTTTTCCTTTAAGAGTTGTGCTTTTCTGATAAATGTTTTTTCTAGGGGAGAAATTGAAGGCTACAGACTTGCACATAACAATTTTACAATTTTTCCCTTCTCAATATTCTTGAGTCTTAATTCTTTACTGTTTCTTACCAAGTCAAAAAAATTAGGGGCTTGTTATTGATTAGGTTTTTGTTTTCTTTGGGGGTTTTGTGTTTTATTTTTGATTTTGAGATATATTCTTCCTATGCAACTCAGGCTAGCACTGAACTCACTGTGTGACCCAGGTTGGCCTCAAACATCACAGCGATCCTCCTGCTTCAGCTGCTTCAGTGATACGAGGGATTACAAGTGCGCAACACCACATCCAGCTCAGTTTAAAACAAACAAACAAACAAAAAAGAAGCAACAGTTACCAGTAATTCAGCAAGACCAAAGGAATAATCCTATGAGAAAATCTAAACAGGACCAAAAAAATTCTTCATGGTAGGACCTGCATTTGACCAGGCTGTTGTAATAAGTGTGTACCATGTACATTTTTTCTATGTAAAATAAATCAAGACCTATGTATTTTAAAATAGAATGATACAGAAAATGCAGTATCATTAACATAGTAAAGATTCTGTTTTGCACAACATTTTCTCTACCTACCCCTTTGTATTAATACAACAGACACAAACATACATATAGGTGTATATTCCTTCACTCTCAAAGGGCAATCTTAATTCTTTCAAAATGGACCATCAATGTTCTACTTCCAGAAGCTAATGTACAGATCACTTGTTAATATGGAAGAAGTGACTGATTCTAAGAAATGAGAAAGTAACTGCTCTTATTCAACCTGCTATAAACATCTCATTAAGCTTATTATGACAAATAAGATCTATCTGGAAAGCAATGGTACAGCTTCTGGAAAGCAACGATACAACTTGTGGCTTTCAGAACCCTCTTTATGACCTTTCAGTTGCAGTTTGTCTTTCCTGATAGGATAAGAGAAATGAACACAAGAGCAACATGGATGGTCTGTCCCTATGCAGCCCTTCGAGGTGTACTCTGCAAGCTGGTACTATCTGCTCAGTCTGTCTACTCTCACTCTCATCTCACCCTGTATCTTCACAGAGAGCAGAGCAACTGAACTCGTGCTATGGAGTTGGAGTGCCTGGTTCAGGCGTGAAAAGACCAAGTGTGTGCAGCTTTCAAGCTGAAACAAGAAGGCAGAGTTTCCCTGTTGTCTGTTCTCAGCTAGGCACATGCATGTCAGATGATTCAAACTTTTCACTATTTCAGTGAGGCCGATGAATGCCCATAGAAGCACAAGTACTGATTTTGGAATTACAAATATGCGTATTCACAATTCCATAAATGAGAATCAGTTGCAAAAAATTTAGGGTGCATTTATTCAATGAGTATGGTTCACAAGTGAAAGGACCTTAACTACGTGGATCCACACAAATACTTCTCAAATCAAATATATAAAGATTCAAAAGCACATGTGGATCACATCGCCATTTCTGTGCGTTCAAAAACTATAAAATCATTTTCCCAAAGTACACAGAAATGGCATGGCAATTCAAGTAGTTCTCCTTGTAAGAGGAGGGAAGGAAAAAACGAGGGGGGGGGGGGGGCTTGCTATATCTGTAACATTTTCTTTCTTTTGGCATAGGGGTATTTTTGTCCCATAATTCTGTCACATTGGGACTACTTCATTAAGAATACATCCATCAGGACCACCTGTGGTCATGATGTCCACGTGTTACACAGCACAAATGCACAGCACTGATAGCATTAATCTGAATGGGAGATTTCCTTGCAAAACTGCAGCACACATTTAACAGTATGATAGACTCCAACTACTACAAGGGTCTGTTTACACAGAAGGAAAGAATGCCTGTAAATGAAGAGATGAAAAGGAAACACACAAGGGGTCAAATTTTCATTTCTAGATGCACCCTTCGCACATGCTGCTCCTTTGAAGTTCATGAGATTTCTCCCCAGGAGGCCAACATGCAGCAAAAGGCAAAACAGTGCAGAAGCAAGCTTAGGTATCAGGACATAAGAAAAACCTAAAGTCCTAAAAAAAAAAAAAAAGAAAGAAAGAAATCCTAAAGTAGAGAAGAAGGCTGAGAAGGAAAGCTCTCAAATACAAACTAATACATGAAGAACAGTCCTACGGCCAAAGAGTAGGTAGGGATAAATCATCAGAGGCATTTTACTAGGACACAGCAATGCTTTGCTTGGAGCAATGAAAAGATATTCCAATTCTGCCTCTGCTCAAAAATGAATATATAAATAAATGTATGTGATGCTGCTATGTTTCATTTATAATTCACTTCTTTGTTCACTCTTGGCAGTTACCATCATGAGCATTAGGGTAATGTCTAGCACTCCGCCAAAAATACCAGCCTTGTGATTGATGTGCGATTCAAAAAAGCTGTCAAAATGAACACTCCAAAAGGAATGAGACACATGGCTGGGCCAGGCTTGCTAATATTTTTGTACCATATTATAATCCTCTTCATCTAGACATTCTTAGAATTGGTTTATTATCTTCTCGTGTAATTTTAAGCTGACTCAAGACTACAATAAATGGCATATGAAACTTGACAGAATGGGTTCATACCTTCATTACTAAAATCTAGAAATTAAGACTATTTGGTATGGAAATAGGGCACCACCACACACAGAGCCCATGCAATTTTAAGACTCCTCAAGGGTCTGAGAAAAGAGAATTGTGTCTCACAGTACTGACAGTGCTATCAAATATTCTTTCATCTCACTAACTTAAAAGGGTAGATTGCCAAAATAAAATTCAGGGCAAAAACATTTATCAGATGAGAAATAATAACTTTCTTCACCAAAAAGCAAAGAAGAACATATCTTCAGAAAATCCCAGGCACTCATTTCAAGACAGTGATACTATTTTAATCTGACTTGGGACTGGCCTTCATAAGCCTAGCTCTGTCTGCTTTAGCAAGAATGAGTAAGACATAACCAAGGCAGGTGAATACAGGACATTCTACCAAGAAAAAAAAAAAAAATGTGTCTGAAGAAATGCAATATACAAGGTCTTCCGTTGCTTCCCAGAAGCAGTAAAATGGCATGTGATGTTGATTTAAAATACTGCAGCTCATACTAAACAATGCTTATCTCAAGCAGAAGACCATGTATACACAAGTTGTAAGGATTCCTTTTTTCCACTACTAGAACTCAGAATAAAGTCCAAATGACTCCATCCATCTTGGAACAGGGATGGAGCCAAACAAAACCTCAAAAGCTGTCTGCTCAAGGCTCATATGAGCATGACCTTGAATGTATTTTCTCATGTGAACTAGCTGCTTAGTGGTCACAGTTCTGTATACAGCATGGCAGCTGTCTGCTCCAATTACAAAAACACTAATACATCCATAAAGGACTCAAATGGCTAGTCAATGAAATACCAGTTCTTTTTCTTTTCTAGAAAGCACAAAATATACAGGGGTCAAGATAAAATATCCAAGGATAGGCTACTAACCAGACTTCCGGAAACATTCACCCATCGAAGAAGGTCAGTAAGTACAATCTTAAGGTTACCATCGGGTCAATGCTGGGCCTTCTGGGGCCTTGCTTTTCTCATTTTTTTCACATCTACAGGAGATGAAGATTTTACTAAGTCAACTACGAAATATACTAAATTCCAAATAGAGTCCAAAGACTCTAAAGCCAGTGTTTTAATCAAGCCAAACAAAAAACAAGGTACAAAATAATCAAAACTACCCCTTTTTGTGATGTATTTACCTGTGTCATAATTTGACTGTGCCATGCAATATCAATTAGTATCTAAGACAACACAAAAAGACAGTTTCAGGACTAAGACAGATGTGGCTCGAATGCCAACCCCTAGGATACTTATTAACTGTTAATAGCAAAATTCTCAAACTCAGGTGTAACACTGAGGCCAAGTTTTCTAAGCTTATGTTTTAGTTAGCCTCTGTGTTTGCATATAGGTGTGGGTGGTACTAGAGACTGAACCAGAACCTTGGTACAGATCTGTATTCCCAGTTTTTCATTTTTTAAATTTTGAGACAGTCTCTCACTAAGTTGCCCAAGCTGGACATGAATTTGTGACTGTCCTGCCTCAATCTTCTATAGTACTAGGATTACAGGCATGCCTTTTTTTTAGTAGCTAAGTTAAATGCTCTAACATGAGATGCAATGCTAGTACTTCTTACAAATAAGCTTTATAGAAAAAAAAATTTCAAGCTTTCCTTGTATGTTTGTGTGTGAGAGACAGAGATACTGGGGATTGAACCCAGGATCTCCACACTGAGCTACATTCTCAGCCTCTCTTACTGTTTATTTCAGAAAGGGTAGAATTCCCTATCACACACAAGGCTGTCCGTAGTATTCCTTACCACATTCTTCCAAAGTGTTGACACAGATATATAAAGCTTTAAACATTTGGGCACAAAACAAAATCTATTTGATCCATGTATGACATACTATTACTTCCAACCACATTACCTAGATTTATCAGCTTAACTTCCTAAAATGTAACCTTTATATATCCTTCTACAGTATATTTCATGCATATCATATACATTTGTGGTAAATATCTTTACAAATTCTACCATCTCCACTTTCATGCTTCTCTCTTCCACTAGGCAGCTGCCAACTTAAGATAGAAAAGATGTTTTTTTGTCACCTGTGTGTCTGAGCATCTTAGCAATGTCTTGTTTGGTGCAAATACCCAAACACAACATTGACCAACTGAATGAATAAAGTGACTTTTTTTTTAAATCAGCAAACCTCAATGTAAGACCTTTTAGTACAATATAATAATGGTTGTCTTCTCACAAGGAAATTCGAGGTTATGGGTATCACTGGGGCTGCGCAAAAGGCTTACTACTCAGCCTTCAAGCTGTAACAACAACGCCATTTTACTGGGATATTTATAAAAACAAAGGTTCAGAGACAGTTATCTGAAAGAGAGCCTTGAGAACTGCCTTCAGAGGATAATTGTTATTAGAAAAAAAGGCAAATTTGATCACAAGCTTATTTGGCCTATTTCAATAATGGCTTATTCATCTGTTCTTAAGATATCCTTTAATATTTTTAAAGGATACATACTGTTGGTTCTGAATATATAACAAAATTAATGCAGGCTGAAGAGATGGTGAACTTACCATCAGAGGGATTTCAATATACTTTAAAACATTCTATTTACAATCATTAAATTTATACATTTATAGTTTATATTATATTCATCTTTTTGTAACTGAAAATCAAAAAACATGTTTGGAGCCCAGCTTTCATGTCAATAAAGCAAGATTTTTCAGCTCTGGTATCTACTAGAAACGTATGTCCTCAGGCAAATTCCTTAACTTCTGTCCTGAGTTCCTCACAAATGAGATACAGGTGAGACCTACTCTTCAGGTTCCCTGAGTTACTTTCATGTTTACCAAAATGATTAAAGAAACACACATGCCGTGAGGTAGCTCAGTAGTGATGCACATAGTTAGAATACATGAAGCCCTCAGTTCAACTCCCAGCACCACACACACATACATACAGAACAAAATACACAGTAAGTGGCTCTACAGTAGTACTACTATACACATATGAAATGGACATTTAAACTCACCGAAAGGCTGCCTTAAAGTCCTGGGGGGGGGGGGGGGGTACATATTTAAAGACACTGCAATTCCAAGTGGTATAAATCTACTGGTAAGAAAGAATGCATTCGAGTTTTCCACCCACCATTCTCCAGTCACTGTGGGAGATTTGAGAGGTCTGTGCGTAGAATGGTTTCCAGACCCAGGCATGTGCAGGCTTTTCCTTTGTGGCTTTTTCTCAGTTAAAGTAAAGATTCTCAAACTTTAACATGTGTAAAAATTACTGAGTTGTTTCAGTATAGAATTACACATACAATACTTTTATAATTTTAGAAATAATTTTAACACAATTTTTAACTTCAGAATCAAACCTCGACATAAAATTATTGTATGTTTGTTAAAATACAGTAATTTTTAAAGGAAAGATGAAAAAAGAAAGACGGAAAGAATCTGAGCCAAAAACTAATACCAAGTTATAGCAACAAAGTAATTGCTTTTTATCTTGCCTGCCCCAGGTCCACTTATGGCTTCCAGGGAACAAAATCAGCCATTCTAGTACCAGGCTTCGTTTAAGTCAATATCAGTCAATATTCCATTCCCAAATCGGATGCCCCAGGGATCTAGAATAATGACAACGATGAATGATCTTTTGCTTAAAAAATCATGAGAATTTAACAAAAGACAGAATGATGACTACACAAACGCTATTTACAAGAAGCAGGTCTGTTACACAGACAAAAGAAATAATAGACTTCTGAGTCTCTAACTTTTAGGATGCCCCTAGGCTTGCAAGATCTGAGATTGACAGGGCTAAGTGAATCCCACCAGGTCTGATGCTGACAGCTACCCCTTCCTTTGCTCCAGGGCTGTAGAACCTTCTCCCCAGCTAGGAGAGGAGAAACAAATCATGCTCCAGCTACTCTTCCTGCCTGAAGGCTCTGATCTGATCTTTGCACATTGGCTGTCAGCTCCTGCTCCTTCCTCATCACTCATATCTTATGATTCCACCTCACATTATCACATTTCACTGCTGTCCTAGCACTTTCCAGCATTCCACAATCACACTGATGTTTCTCTGTGCACCTTCCCCTCCAGCTTCCCCCAATGCCACCTTCCTCTAAACTACAAGTTCCTTGAAGGAAAAAAAAAAAAATGGGTCTCTCTCATTCAGCACCCTCTGATGTCTGTCTACAACACAACCTGGTACACAGTAACTATTACGGTATAAGCCTCTCTCCTCTCTCTCTCCTCTCTCTCTCTCTCTCTCTCTCTCTGTGTGTGTGGGGGGGGGGGGTACCGGAGATACTGAGCACAGGGCCTTTGCATTGTGCTACATCCTCAGCCCATTTTTCAGTCTTTAAGACAAGGTCTCACTAAGCCACCGAGCAGCCCAGGTTAGGCTTGAACTTGTAACCTTTCTGACTCAACTTTCAAGAATGCTGAGACTACAGGCGTTGCACCACCAAGTCTGGCAGCACAAGCCTTTCTTAAGCAGCATCAAATGAGCAAAACCACACAATGCAGAATAAAAAGTATAATCTATAGCAGTAGTCAGCTTTGAGCTGGAATCTCAAAAGATTACTCCCTACTTCCTATTGCAATGGCTTGGATCTGGAATGTTCCCCAAAAGACTCATATATTTGGATATAATGGGATACTGAAGGAATCAGGAGCTGTCAGATGACCCTAGTCGAATGGGGCTGGACACTGGGGCTTAATCCAGTCAGGATGGATTATTGGACAAGACCTGGAAAGGTAGCTCCAGGCATGCGCGCTCTCGCTTGCTCGCTTGCGCTCTCTCTCGCACTCTCTCGCGCTCTCGCTCTCTCTCTCTCTCTCTCTCTCTCTCTCTCTCTCTCTCTCTCTCTCTCTCTCTCTCGGCTGTCTTCCATGCCATGAATAACTGCAACTGCACCTCCGCCATGTGCTTCCACCATTGCTGGCTGCTCATAAATGGACTGTGACCCTCCAAGACTGTGAGCCATTATCTTTCCTCCCTCAAGTTGTGGGTGTTGGGTTTCTGTCCCAACAATCAGAAAGCAAAACTCTATTATAATGCTTTTTTGAATAAATACTCAAAATACAGTGGCATTTCCTTCTAAACTCTGAAAGATAAGGTAAATCCATAAAATCTCTGGGGTTAAATTAGTTGCTCCTAAATTTTAGGGGTTTTTTTCCTTTGGTTATTTGTTTTCTCAGCTATATCCTGAGCCCGTTGAGATCAACTTAAGATTTTGCAGCATGTAATACAAGTGGGACTCTATTGAGACAAAGTAGTTATTGTACAGAATGAACTAATGAATTTAGTGTAGAGGGTATGCAAGGTATGAACAAGCATACACTTAATGGCATACTACAATTAACTCGGAAAAAAAGTCATACATACAGTACAAAGAAGTAGGTTCTCTAGTTGGACAGCCCCAGAGTCAAATCCTGCCTCTATTATTTGGTAGTGGCCACTCTGCCACTCTGAGTCCTGTTTCCTTGGTGAAAAGCACTGTCAACAGCACCAGAGATAATGCTTATGGGGCACCTAACAAAATGAGAAATCTCATAAACATCACCTATCTTACAGAGGAACCTTCTCCGAAGTTTTAGTACATAGTGCTGAATCACAAACTTCACTACTCTGATAGTAACTTCACCATACACTCTATGAGCTCTATTTGCCTCATTCCTTAAAAACCCTTAGAATCATCAACAACAGTTTCAAAGTTCTTTGCAACAACAAAGCAGTAAAATGCTGAAGTAAGGATTGTTGCTGTGCTGCTGACCTAAATGTGTTTTACTATAAATGAAAAAGGAAATGTCATGAAGGATGTGTCACTTTAAGAACATCCTTTGCTGCTCTTGTATCTACTTGCTTGGTGACAGCACATTATGGCAAAGTAATCTGGCTTAAAAACTGTAACAAACCATTGTTTTTTCGGTCATTTCAACTGTCCTCCTGTGCTCCTACTTCATAAATCTTCCATGAAGAGTCAAGTGGGACACGTGTCAATTTGTTATCTCTAAACATGCAGTATTCTTGGACACCAATTACAATCAAGTGATATGGGAGCTATCATGATGAAGAGAATCTATGACAAAGCGTCATTTTAACCAAAAGCAAGTAATGTGTAATTAACAATCAGCTCAGTGTAGTAGATTAAAAAGGTTCTCAAGCAACTACTCAAATTTCCAGTCCACTTTCAGCAGGCAGTGGTCTCTAATCAATAGTAATTATCTGCTGAGATCTTCCTTGGGCCACATGCTGTGCTGGAGAAGCTGCTTCAAGATCCCAAAGACATGATACTTGCCTCCCAGTATCCCACAAGAAGAAGTGTCAGAAGGAGAAGTGTCAGAAGTGTCAGATAAAACAAAGACACCAATGGATGGCTGAGAATATGAAGAGCAACTACAAAGCTATCCATAAAAGCCTTGCCTTATTTCACAGGCACACCTCACATTAGTGGTGTTTAATCAAGTGCCTTGAGACAGAACTAACTTATACTGTAAGAGATCAAAGTAAAGGGAGCTGTATTCCCCACCTTTCCCAAGATGATGTGGATCAAGAGTAACACTTGGAAAAGGTGAGATTTCAGAAGAACCTCAGGGGCTGCAGGAATAGCACAACCATTACCACACGTGCCTAGCAAGCACAAAACCCCAAGTTCAATGCCCCAGAACCATAAAAGCCAGGCATGGTGGCACATACTTGTAATCCCAGCACCAGGGAGGCTGAGACAGATAGACTGCTTTGAGTTTAAGTCCAGCCTAGGTGGCATAGTAAGTTCAGGACCAGTTTGAACCACAGAGCAAGCCCCTGTATAAAAGGAAAGAGGAAAGAGGAACAAGGAATGAGGAAAGAGGAAGGGAAAGGGAAGGGAAAAAAAGGACAGCACAGCACAGCATAGCACAGCATAGCACAGCATAGCACAGCATAGCACAGCATAGCACAGCATAGCACAGCATAGCACAGCATAGCACAGCATAGCACAGCATAGCACAGCACAGCACAGCACAGCACAGCACAGCACAGCACAGCACAGCACCTCAAAGGCTGGAAACAGTTCCCATCAGCAAAGAAGCAAAAGGCGACCTACACAGGAGAATGACTATGAGAAAAGACAGAAAGGTGGGGAAGCACAGCGGGTCCTGGAACAGGGACAAAGCATAGTCCAAGTCCAGATCCTAAAAGGAAACAGAAGAGAAAATGGTTGTGGCAGAACTGTAAACATGTTTTAGGAGAAGACTGTAAGGGATACAGAAGTTACAGAGGACAGTGAGGAAGGGCAACCATTAACAACAAGTGCTCTCAATCTGGAATAACAAAACTTTTATGAGAAAACGGTACAAGCTGAAATTCACTGTCTCAAACCTTTTAATATTTCAAGAATCATCAAAAAAGACCAGAAAAGCTAGTGAGTGAAAGTCAGGCTTGAAAATGAATATGCAACACTTGTATCTGTGATGCCTGGTTCAAAGATCAATGGCCAAATCTGCAAAAGCTCATTTTTCAGCTGGAAATCCATTCCCACTATTGCTATACCCTAGGAACACCATATCATGAAAAACTTAGATGCTATTCACATACACACAAAATAAATACGATTGAAGTTACTGATGATGATACAACTAAAAGTGACAGGAAGACACTGCAGTGTCAGTGTTTCTTAATGATGAGGCCTACTTGGGACTAAAGAAATATCTCAAAGGAAGTGGTGCATACCTCATGGTTAAGCGCATTTAGAATCAGACCACAAGGCACAATCCTGTGGCCTATTCTCTTCCACCTAAGTGTGACCACTAAGAAAGTAAGTTCAGGTGAGCAGCTGTGGCAGGGGAGGGAAGCAGCCAAATCTAACCACATATGAAGAACAACTGGGAGAGTGAGATTTTGATTCTTGTTCTGAGGTTGATGTGTGTAGCCTGAAAAGAAAATAAAAATTTTTTGAACAGATGAGGGAATGTCATCCCCTCCAAAAATAATCATTTCTGTATTTCTCCATTACCAATAGAAAAATCAGAGGGCATCAATTTTGGGATTCCTGAGAATTACTGGACATGATGGTGAAGTAGAATAGGAATAGGGATAAGTAAAAATGAAGACAAGGAAAATCAGAATTTAAAAACTGAATTTCGATAAAGGCGGCTTTAGGAAACAGACCCAATTCAAGAAAAAAAAAAAATACCCTGGGCTGGAGCCTTTTCCCTGTAAACTGAGCTTCCTCCTATCAACCTGCACTTCCAGGAAGTAGTGCTGTGAATAGAAAAGCACATCGCAGCTTCAAACACATGTAAATGGTACACACTTTAACCGGCCAAATGGAAACATTCCAAAGATAACCCATTTGGGGATATCCTAACTCCTGAAGGTGGTGGCTAACACCTATGAATGGGCCAATGTTTCACATGTAAAATGAGCCAAGTCTTTCTACCTTTGGGTGAGACCAAACATCAACTTAATATACAGATTTCCACATCCTCAATGAATCCATCCACCTCTGGCCCCAGAACACGCCTCCATTACCAATTTCTGAGGGTCACGCACCCAAATATCTTGTGCCTCTCTATTTCCATCTAATGAGGGCCCATGCTCTGAGTTTATACTTTTGAATTTTTGCCTACTAAATCTTTCCCAATCCTCTTACTGCCCAGCCCTGAAAATGCTTTTTCTGAAATACGAATCAGTGGACCTACTCCATGGACAGGATGGGTCTGGGTTTCTCTGTAATTTTTAGGGACCATTTGCATCCTGTCCAGAGACGGTGGCACCTGCCTGTCATACCAGCACTACAGATGGGTGAAGCAGGAGTGTGCCAAGGTAGAGCTCAGTCTGGGCAACTTAGCTACTTAATGAGACCGTACCTCAAAATAATTTTTTTAAAAAGACTCAGAATGAAGCATAGTGTGATGGTTCCAGAGTACCACAAGAAAAAAAAAATTAGATGTCTAGCCCAACACAGTTTCACATGCCTGCAATCCCAGCAGGAGGATATCGAGTTCAAGTCCAGCTGAGAAATTCAGTTGCCTAACAAGAATCTGTTTCAAAGTTAAAAACAAGAAGTGTTGGAGATACAGTTCAGAGCAAATGCTCTGAACCAAATCCTTGGTAAATTCATGGATATTCTGGAAATTTCTATGCCAAACAAATGATTTCCAGAAAGCCAACATAAGACTCAAACATTCTCCTACGAAGAGACATGAAAGAGGGTGAACACTGGGAAACCGAAATATTCTACAAATCCTGCAGGCCATCCAGTTCCAAATGGTCTCTCCAAGTTCACATCTGGATGGCTGGATTAGTTAGCAACAGAATGATTTTGTAGTAATGTTCAGGGAATCACCAATTCTAAGCTTATAGCATACTGGTCCCAAGACCATGCAGAACTCACTGGGAATAGCTGACCCAGGATTAGTTAAGTAAGATACTTCACTGTCTCCAAAAAGAGAGTTTTCTTAGAATAATAACAAAGCACACCACATTAGAAATTCAAAAATCCTGAACTGAAACTAACCTAAAACTAACGCTGTTCACCTGAACCGTCATCACCTATGTTTTGGTTCCTAGATTTCATAGTACTGAACTCACTAGACAAACTATGCTGCTAGGGTATTAATCTGATCATGTGGTATCCAACTTCTGCTTTTAGTTAACATATGCTTCCTTCTCCTCCCCCCTCCCCCCAAAAAAGGGAACATTGTTCAGTGAAGGTAGATGAGATGATTTTCAAACTTTCTCCAATGGTACAACAGTCACCTTCTTTATCCTTCCCGCCAAAATAAAAACTCTCACATTCCCTTAATATTGCCCTCCAAATCCATACATTTTTGCTATTTCCAATTATTAATAAACATTTTTACCTGAACATAAGTTACATATATAAATTTCCTTGAAAGACTTATATTTTAGATGAAAATGAGAGAGCAACTGTTTCTATCTTTGGTTTCTGGAAACCACATCTGTGGTCCTCAAACCTAAAACCACAAATGTTGAAGATTATAAATAAGAGGAATGTCTATTTATGCTATAACTAATAAAGGCACAACTAGAGTCTTGCATTGAGAACAATCAGCTCATTCTTGACCTTGCATCCTATTTATCTGTCTATTCTCAAAGCTAATTGCTTATATAAGCATGCCAATCTGCCTTGATTATAGGATTCTTAATAAATGAATGTTGTTTATATTTCACAAGTGTATTTGAATTTCACTCTGGGAAGCCAAGCTCATCAAGTCTTTGTAAGTGGTAAAACCAGAGATCAAAGCAAAGGCCTGCATTGAACCAACAAACAATTAGGCTTCAGAAAAGAGGCCTAAGCAAAAATACAATCCCTTTATTGCTTCTTCTACATACACCAGAAATACACCTTCGAACACTGCTCCATTGTATTTAGTTTCTTTTTAATTTTTGGAAACAGGGTCTCACTCTGTAGTCCAGGCTGGCCTCAGACTCATGTCAATCCTCCTGCCTCAGTCCCGGCAGAGTGCTGGGATTAAGGCACGTGTCAACATGCCTGCTGTATGGAGTGCTGGAGAATCAAACTCTGGGCCTTGTACTTGTTAGGAAAGGGTTTTAACTACTGTGCTATTCCTCCAGCCTTCAACTTTAAACTATAATATGAACGAATTTATAAATTTTCAATTTGGAAATTTGATGATCAATTGTTAATGGTTAAATCTACCATTCAACAGGTTTGATCCATCTCTTCTTTCTCATTTGGCTGCTTTTAGATGACTCAAGTGTCTTTAAAAAAATCTAACTCTTAATTTTGCATAGTCTCTCCACATTTTCTCATTTTTTAAACAATCCTTTTCCTATTAGCTCAAACTTTTTTTAAGGGATTGGAGAAAGGTTGATATTTTTTCCCACTATTTTTATTAACATACAAATGTAATACATAGTATTTACAATGAATTTGGGTGGTTCATACATCTATGTATCACATCGACTTCACAATCCCTTCCCATCTTCTACCCTCCCACCCGCTCCTTGTCCTTTCCCCCGGCTCCAGCTATCACTTCATATGGTTCCAAAGAATGTCTGTGTTCTGGGTTTTCCAAGTCCGAGAAACTATACAGTGTTTAACATATTAATCTACCACACCTGAGTCATTTCACTCAAGTCACCACTATACCCCAGCTTCCTATTCCTCTAATGGGTTCGTGGTAGTCAAATCTTGATATCTCCTCTCTGAATCCAACCAATCCCTTCATTGGGATATTCATCAAAAGTTTTTTCCCACATTTTCCTACATCTTTGTTGTTATTGTTAAACCTGGCCTTACCCACCAGTTCACAATAGAAAGTAATTATAAGCATGTAGTTCAAAGGACTAGTTAATTTGGGAAAGAAGAGAAAAATAAATAAATAAATTTCAATTGCCTTAGCTGAATACTGGCAGGTGCATATTTGTACATTCACAAGGCTATCTTTACATCAATCAGTTTCCTTAGGATAAACTTTCATTAGTGACCTAACAAGTGAATTGCTACAACAAAACAAAGTTAAAACTATATCACATTGCTACATTAAATGAACTTAAATCTATACCACATAAATATACTTAAAGCGACAGACATGAAGGCAAATCTAGTTATTTCAGAATTTCCTAACTTTCATATCTTATTTACTCATATTTCACTGATTACTAACCTACTTTTTTCTCAGCTCATCTCCTCTACCTGTTGTCACTTTTTCTCTGGGGTCATTGGTGTCACTCGTCTCCCTTTCACTGTCCAAGTTTCCTTTAAGTATTTTCTGCAATACTGGCTCAGTGGCTGCAAATTCCTTTAAGCTGTCTCTGTCATGGAAAGTTTTAAGTTCTCCCTTTAAATTAAAAGATAATTTTGCTGGATACAGTTATCTCACCAGTTTTAATCCATGATTTGTCTTTGAGGCAAGAGGAAGAGGGTAAACACTCCTCTAGCATAATGGCTTCCAATCTGCACTGGACTTTGAAATCTCATGGGGAATTTTTAAAATTCCCAATATCAGGTCACACAAAATTCACCAGAATTTCTGCAATGACCCAGTCACTTTTTGGTGCTTTCTGAGGCTTCCTACATAACACCAGTGCACAGCCAAGTCTGAGACCCACAGCTGTAACTTGTCAATCTTTTCTGTATCCTACCTTAAACAAGTATTCTATCAAACTTCAATAACAAAAAAAAAAAAAAAAAAAAAAATTCAGGTTCCAAACAAATGCTCACACAAGACCTGAAGACCAATGAGATCTGTTATTTTTCAGCACTATTCCTATCTTAATGTCCCAGAACCAGGCACATGGACAGTAATATAAACCACTCTAACAAGTTTTAACAAGTTTAATAAGTTTTCAGGATAAAGCAGGCCTTGGGCACCACCAACCTAACAGAGAGATGTCAGTTCAGTGAGGTGCTCCCTGGGGAGAAAAATTCTACCTCTCTAATGAGCTTTTGTGACAATGGAAGCAGGGACCTGAAAATGTAATGTGAATGTAGAGTGAAGGCACAAGCCCGTCATCTCAGCTATCAGGAGGCTCAGGCAAGAGGATCACAAGTTCAGGGTCAACCTACACACTTAGTAAAACCTCATCTCAAAATAAAAACTAAACAAGGGCTGGAGATACAGCTCAGTAGTCAAGTGTCCCCATTTTCAAACCAATGCCCCACCTCCAAAAAAAGTTTCTTAAGCAAAGAAAACACTGGAAAAAGAGATTACCTTTAAAACTAAAATCGCTAAAGTCTGGTACAGGCCACACAAGAACACTGAAGACCTGACTGGCATCACAGAAATGATAGAAAGCTTGTCCTACAAACTACACAGTTCATGATAAGGCATCTACCTGTAAGCACTAATGGTCCTGTTCTTCTGTTTAAGTGTTTGAAAAAAAAAAAAAAGCTATACATCCTCCAGCCCTAGATACCATTATATCACCAAGAGGCAACTGAGGATTCCACACTGAGGAAATACTGGCCCATAGGTACAGATTTCAGGTGGATCACAGTCTATGGAGCACCTCCACCTCTCCCCAGAACACTACTTCCACATCATGTCAATAGAAACTACATTCAGTGGTGTCACACTGAAAGAACACTCTGGAGAGAATGATGAATTTACTAAGATGGGGAGAGAAATACTGTCCCATATTACAAACAGACAGAATTTTAAAGGAAAGGCAGAGATAAGCTATTTCTGTCCCCAGTGTTCCTACAGCTGAAAGCTAAGATGGCACGTGAAGCCTCTTTACAGCAACCATGACCACAGAGGCTGACGACACACTTTCGTTATCTGGGAAAGAAGGGACTTTATAAGAAGTCACTCTGCTGTTGGACCTCGTGGCTCACACATGGATCCTGGAAAGCTGGGGCAAGAGAGTGACAAGTTTGATTTTTTTTTAAAAAAAAAGGGCACTTTAATCTGTCACTTATTTTTCCCTCCTAAGCAAGTCCAGCGTGTTCTTTTAAGAGTCATTAGTTCCAGAGGCCTCTTGCAAAGAAAAAAAAATTCATCTAATTATTCTTTTTTTTTTAGAAAGGTCATTGCTCTGTACTAATTAGTGCTTTTTTATTAGCAACCATTTTGACCTCTATAACATCTTAAAACAGGAGACTTAAAAAGCCCATTTCACCTTTTCCTTATTCCCTATATCCACTTAAACAGGTACAGAAAAGCAAAGACTAAGTCTTTCAAAACACAGGTTTTTAAAGTCAATAAACTTCCAAATCAAACATGAGAGTACGCTTGTTTCTTCTTTCAGTATGGTTCCATGTTGTCCACCTACATACAGGTGATGACTGGCTAAGGGCACCTTTCAAACCACTAATACACGTGGTATTTTGGGGCAGGAAAAGTCTTGTCTACAGCATTTTTCACACAGTTCAGTCTAAACCACTCCAATGAAGAAGTCATTATCCATGTTTCAACAAGTCTTAAATGTTTAATATTAAACAAACTAATAATCATCTGATTTTTCAGTCCCTCACTTCAAGGAATTCCACTCTCTAGACCCCACGAAACATGACTACATTATTTCCACAAAAAAACTCAAGATAACGCCAAGTCAGCCAATAGATTATAATGTGTTATGCAAATTCTTAGCTTTCAAGTACTATTATTTCCATCATCTCAGAAATATTCTAACAATTGTGCCAAATTTAATTCCAATGCACAAACAAGGAATACCAAAGTTAAGGGGAAAAGTTTAACTTGCCCAAACAGATTATGTTCTGTACAGGAACTAGGTCTCCTCCTTCCCAAGCCAAGGCTCTTCAAAAAATGAGAGCCCAGAGATGAAAATAATCGTCACTGGAGGATTTAAGGCTTGTATACCTTTTCTCCCCAAATTTCATCAGTTTACACTGGGACTGATCTCTCTTTGTAGCCAAGTATTTTCACTTAGAAACAACAGTTTGATCAACTTCTATCTTTGATATCCAAATATAGTTTTCAGTTTTTATTGGTCTTACTAGGAGGGAAAATGCATGCAATAATGATAATATGCACAGCTATGAGCACCTCTTCTCTTCTTGAGGAAAATAAAATACAACAGCTCATGGAGTTATTGCAAAGGGTGAAATAGCAGTTCCATGAGATTACACCCCATCCCTTTCCACACTCTTAGAACAGGAAAAAGGATGTTAGAAAACAAATCAACAGCAGGTGATGGTCTCCTGCATTCCCATCCACCCATCTGCTCAACAGATAGCACAGCAAGTGGCTCCCTGTAGTAGAAGTGAAGGTAGAAAGGAAGGGCAACATGCAGTGGCAGACTTGAATGTTCCACACTGACCTTCCTTGTCACTTTCTCAGGTAATTACATTTGAAGTGTGTGCACTCCAAAGGCAGGTTGTCTCTTCCCTCTAAACTTTCCAACCAAGGAATTTCAAATCTATCCTGAATAAAAAACTGAAGAGCCCACTTATGGACCACATCAATTTTTAACTTTGCGCCTAAAAATGGAAGACTATATAGCACCAATGACAAAAGGTCTGACATCCAAAAAGAAATGTCAAATGCACCTTACTGCACTCACTTTTGAGAAATGTCTGCTTATTTTATATGGTATGAAATCTGCTTTTACCAGAGTTAGAAAAAAATCTTACAGCTAGTCCCAGTCTCTTACCTCCCCCACTTTATTGCCTTCTCAGTTTCAGACTTAAGAAAGCACAGAGATGGAAATACGAGTAAAAATCGAAAACTGGTTAATAACTTTGACTTCAAGTAATTTGGGTAATCATTATTTACACATCTGTTATGTAGCTGATGGCTGCAGTTACTAAAGGATCAAGAACGCAGAGGCATAGGACATGCGCATCGTATCTACTCTGAAAGTGCCCCATTCCTTCCAAAGGCAAAATGACTACACCCAATCTCAGAACAAAGGGAAAAAAAGAAAAAAATGGAAAACGCAGCTGACTCAGATTAATCAGATACCAAAGCAATTCCCAGTATCAAAGATAACACTGCCCTAAACCATTACTTCTTAATCTATCTTGTTATATGTGTGCAGTGCTGCTTGTTTTCCAATTATGCACAGAGATACAGCAAATAAAACAGAGACATAAAGCTATGCTTTTCTTTTTAAGTTTTAAGAAAAAAGCCTAAAGAGAGAGCCTCAAAAGACAGTAGAGAACTTCTATTTTACACTGCTTGAAGTGACTGCAAGCCAAAATGAGCCAGCAATATTATGGAGAGCCTGATGTAGAAAGAAGTATCCCTGGATAGAGTACCACCTGTTCACCATGTCCACTAAGAATCACGATCATCTTTGAAAATAAAGAACAACAGAACAATATGTATATGACCTCAACAAACAATGTTTAATAGCTATGATGGAGAGCCGCATCAATACTTATTCGTAAACATACAGGAAAATGTGACCTATAAATCAAAATACCCTAAAAGAGCTAAGATTAAAAACTGATGACTGAACTTATCATTTGTGGCACATTTCCAGAAAAGACTGCAAGAGAAACATCAAAAGTGTGCAGGGCTACATGCATCTACACACACACAAAGCACATGACCTCAGAGCTCTACCTGAAAGGCAAGGACACAGATGCAAAGAGCTAAATGCATACATTTAGTCAGTAGTCTTTTCCCTTAAATGTAAATTTTATAACTATCATTACAATGCTGAATATAAGCTCAGGAAGGTAAAGACTCTCCTTTGGAGGATTAAACTCCTATGATATAAAGACCCAGTTTTTACTAGTAATTACTTACAGAATTTTTAAATATTTAGCCCACTACTCCTCTTAATTCAGTAGTCTTCTGCCCTCTCCTTCGCTCCATTCATATCCACTAATGTTAGATATAGACGAGCTAATATATATATGCTGAAGGGGAAGGGGATATGTAACTGAGTTGGTGCACTCTTAAAGCACTTATAACAAGAAATCAGACAGACTTGTCATTTTAATTTTTATTTATTCCTCTCCAATGTTTTTAATATTCAAGGAGATTCCAAAGAATTATTTTCTTAGCCTGAAATGATTTATTAATTACTAACATTTTCATACTGACAGTGAGGTACTTGTACATATTTCTGTAACTATTAGGAAACCTATACATGATCTTTATTATAGCAGAAAATACAACTGATGAATTTTGCTAACATGATTTCTACTACCTTAAGAAATTCCTCCATATATATCTTTAAAAATCTGCACATCTAAAATCAATCTCCAGAATTAGTTTTAATAGATTTTTTTAAAAGAGCAAAAAAAACTGAAAATACAAGCTCAGGGGGAAAAATGACTACAGAGAAATTACCAACAATGATAATTTGGGGGGATTTTCTTTGACTCCATATTTCCCAAGAGCAACTGGAGCTCAATTGGGAAAGTAAACATCAATGGTCCAAGTGCATTTTGGGCAGAAGGGTCCCCAAGCTGTGACACTTCCAAAAGCTTTGTCTCTACTCAAAACAAGTCGGCCTGGTATTTTCTGGTTTTTTTCTTTTTATTTGCTGGGGAGGCTCAGATTATTATAAACAACTTTAAACTGCATCCAGTAACTGCCCGATGCACAGCAGAGTAAAAGTAGCCGCAACAAACAACTGTTGCCCCAAGGAGCCTGCAAAATACAATCACGAAAGTCTGTAGACTAGCTTTGTGACTGCTAGACTTAATAAGAACACAAGTCCACCATATTAACAAAGGGACATAATTTTCTAAAGATTAATTCATACCATGTGTTATTCATCAGCAGGCTAACTGAAAGCTCGTGCAAAAAAAAAAAAAAATGCTATCCCAGTTGAGTAGAACTTAATTGCATTGTTATTATTATAGCTGCTATACTGGCTGCCCTCTGTCACTGGCTCCTCCACCTAGAGTACTCAGGCTTACACACAGCACCCCAAGCCAGCAGGGGAAAACACAATGCAGAGCCAGGAGGTAAGAGTGATGTGTCTGCTAGAACTTTTTTTTTTTAAGTCAAATGTTTGTTTCTGGAAAGGGGGGTTAAGTATGCACCCTGGCTGCCTTGAGAAGTAATTAAGCCGAGGCTGTTTTATGTCTGAGTGTCCCATCTTGCACAACGTGGGAGCAGCTGTGGGAGATCATAGAGGATGCAAAGAAAGACAGGCAACCTCATCTATCTCCCCAACAGAAACACCAGTGTTTCCAGGTGGCCTGAAAAAGCCCGTGGCCTCTGTTCTCACAGAGTGAAGCACAAAGCTAACCTGCCATCCTGAACTTCTCCATACTAAACTAGCTCTTCTGCAAGACCTGAAGAAGGCAATTTAAACGTGCCAGCTGACATTTAAACCTCAGAAAACCTATTTGGGAATCTAGGACTCGAGTCCATTTCCAAAGTTGTTGGGTTGCATGGCAAAAAAAAAAAAAAAAAAAAACCCACGTAGATAGGTACAAATGTTGACTGCCTCCATCACCAGTTCCTCTTGCTACCTACTTCTGTGGGATTCAAGGCTAACCAGGTAGAAAAGAGAAAACATACAAGCGTGAGGACTAGGGATATGTCTAATCTTGCCCGTTTCCCTCCCGATCTCCCTTAAACTGTTAGTCTGGGGACTAACTGCACTTCAGACTCCGGCTGGGGTAAAGGGAAAGCCGCCACACCCTCTTAGCTCAGAGCAAGGCAGCTCAAGGCTGGGAAGGCCCCGCAAATTTAGAACCATCAGAAGACAGAAAAAGAAGGGATCTGAAAGGCCAGAAGGCCGAGAGAAGAGGAATGTAAGAGGAAGCGGGTAACCTGGCTGGGGGAGGGGGTCGCCGGGGTAGTCGGTCCAGCTATAACAACACGTCCCGGCCAAAACTGAGTATTTTTGTGGATAAAGATTTGAGATCACAGAGAACACCGAGAGGTTCTCCTCGCCGCCTGCGGAGCTCCTCCACCTCCTGGTTTCCAGGCTCCTCCTCCCTTCTTGGGGACCCCGGGGCTGCCCCGCTGCGGGTCACCTCCTTCCCTTGGGGGGGAGTTTCCCCTCGGCCTAACCGCCAAGTCCGCCCTCCAAGTTCGCCCGTGCTCGACGCCCAGCCACCTGCGCCCATCGGCCGGGCACCCGCAGGCCGCAGGCTGGGCGCGCGAAAGGGTCCTCAGGGTTCGGCGTCTCTACGGCGTCTTTCTTTCTTTTCAACAAAAAGCTTCAGCGCCCCGGCGCCCCCCGCCCCGGCTCGCGCCACCTTCCCTTCACACCCACGCCGCAACTCCCCGGCACACGCGCCGCCAGACAATGGGCTGGGGTTGGCCCGGCAGCGCGCCCCATCCCGGGACCCCAGAGGGCTGGACCCAGGGCCTCGAGGTGGGCCGACAGGGGCGAGGGAGGGCGGCCCCAGGGGCCGGGGCCGCCGGCAGGGACGCACGCTGCGCCCCGCGCCGGCCCCTGAGGGGCGGGGGTCGGCCGGCGCGCACTCACCAGCACGATGGCAAATCGCTCCTCCAGCTCCCCCGGCTCGGGCATCGGCAGCTTCAGCGGCACGCTGTGCGTCCTGAAATCCGTCGGCTGAGAATCCATGCTCCCCGCGTTGCCCATGGTGGCCGCGCGCCGGGGCCGGGCGGCTCCGGCCCCCCGAGTCCGCGTCGGAAATCACCAGCGCTCGCGGCGGTCGGCTCGCGCCCGGGACGGACCTGCCCGGCTCCCGCCTGCGCCGCGCCCCGCCGAGAGTGCAGCGCTCGCCTCTCCTAGCCGCGCGCGGGGCCCCGCCGCCCCCCGGCCGCCCTCATGCTCGTCCCAGCGCGGCCCCGGCCTCTCTCCCTCGCGAGGGGGCGTCCGGGCGCCGGGCGCCCATCTGCATGTTGCTCCGCCGGCACGCCGCCCCCTGCCAGCGGCCGCGCGTCCCTGCTCCCCGCCTCCCGCCGGGCCAGCGGCCGCCACTGACACTTCCAGCCCCCAAGCCGGCCGCCGCACCGCACGCCCGGCGAGCACCTCGCGCAGACAAATGCGGCTCGGCGCTGGCGGACACAATGCCCCCTCTCGCCGCCCCGCCCCCGGCCCGGCTCCGCCCACCCGCCCCGCGGACTGCCGGGACGCGTAGTTCCAGCTCCAAGCGTCCGCGTGAAGAAACCCAACTGGCTCTGGAGGGCCGCATGCCTTAGGTAGCAAAAAGACTGGAAGTGGCCTGCTTGTGTGGCCTTTGACTTTCCTCATCCCAACGGCAAAAATAACTACCTCGTCTATATCATATCTGACACTTAGGTATACATTGGACAAGTGGGTTTATTAACCCAATGAATCAATAACTAAATACACATTCTGTTTTAAATTTCAGAAGATTTCCACTTTTTTAAAAGATTAGTTAACAAGGAAATATTGGCCATGTCCTGCTTTATAAGCTGAGGATAAACTCATGGATGCTTATTACTGTACTTGCTTCTGCATGCATTACATTCTTTACTGTGACTGAAATGTTTCATAAATATTTAATTTATGACATATACAGTCAGACCTTAGGAGATGGGAATTCAGTTCAAAACAAACACATATCTAGCAACTTGTATATGGAACTAGGCTTCATAGTGGCAGAAAAAGAAAAGAGAGGATTGCCCCTGGTCCAGGTCACTTTCCAATACAGTAAAGAGGATAAAGCATACCAATAACCATATTCTATAGGAGACAGATACAAAGATGAAGTGTTTTGAGAAGTTTTGGGGACAATGGCTAGCTACAGCTCTTTTATTCCTCCAAAACAATCTTCTGTCAGGGTCTTACAGAGAAGACTGGACTCAAACCTTTCCTTGGTGTGCATTTCAGAAGGGCATTCTAAAACCTTTGAAATAGAAACAGCCTTATGAGTGACTTTAACCTTCAGCCTATTTTGTAGGCTTCAAGGGCATCCACCTGGCAGACCTGACCTGAACTTTAGCCATGAGTCCTTTCTTAGCTTAAAGTGAGGGTTCTTAATCTGTTGAGTATCAGAGTCACTTGAGGAGCTTTCTCTTAAAACTACTCACACCTTGAGCTCTGCCTATTACAAAAATTTCCATAACCTGAGAGCTAACATCTAAGAAGTTCCATCTTAAGAAGTTCCCAGGGTAATTCTGCCATGCAGCTGGGGATAGTATCTCCTCATTAAAAAAGCAAGTACATCTGGAAGAAATAACCATCACAATTCAATCATCAAGGACTGTACTCCATTTGTTCTTATCAACTATGGACAAGTGACTTTTAAAAAAAGAGTGGGACCAAATACCCACAAATACATTGTGTAGGAACTAATAAATAAATCACTTCTAGACTTTTTGAAGATCAAAGAGACTATAAATATATTCAACTTAAAATTCTAAATAAATGTGATCTGTATTTCCATAGTTACACTATATCAAAGTTAAAAGCATGGTTGTTACTTATCTAAGAGAGAAAAACAGAGCTAAAATTTATACTCTCACATTAATGAAAACAAAAAAGAAAGAAGTTAGCTCAGGCCAGGTGAAGACATTTCTGGCCCACAGATATATTTATTTTATTTGTAATCTCTGAGTCTGATGGACTCACAAAATCAGGCCACCCAGAGAGTTGCTTGTCTGGATAAAAAGGCTGGAACTTTCTCTTTCTGTAATCAGGAAAGTCTTTTTCTTTTATTATATTTATGGGTCCCTCTGGCCATATTTCTGCCAATATCCAAGACCTTTTTCTCTCCTTCAGTCATACCATATCTAGTCTCTCTTATTATCTTGTGCTTTGAGCGAAGCCAAGAACAAAATGTCCAAATCCAAGAATCAAAGTATTTTTCTGCCAATTCAAGGTTTGCCATCTCTAATAGTTGCTTAGTATTTATCACTATTAGTAAGAGTTGAAAAAAACACTCAATAGAATTGTGTACTTCCAACAGGAATTGCTATCAATATCGCAAGAAAATTTTTTGTTGTAGAAAAGCATAAAGACAGAGAAAGACACTTCTATGACCTTAATTTTAGTACTTGTCCTCCCTCCTCAAAAAATTAAAGTCATTCAAACATTTTGAAATATACACTCCATTTTCTGATCACTAATGTATATGATTTGCTACGACTGATATTGCAAAAATATAGGCAAGAAATGGTTATCTGTTAAAGTTATCCACTCATCTTCCACATAAACTGACATGTTAGGATAATTATCTTCAGTGTGTTATTTGGAAGTTGACCAGAGAAGACTTGGTTAGGGTTTCCCCATAATGACTGTGATTGATTTCAATGAAGCTTTTCCATCATTTATAACAAATGCTCCTATGGTATCAGCTTTTTGAGGATTTGCAGCTGTGTTTTTGGTGTTATTTCCTTAAGTTATAAGTGTAAGGAACTGTTCTGTAGCTGAATGTACTTATTGTCCCCAAAAAGTCAATGAGGTAACACTTAGATCAACCTGCTGTCTATAATTAAGTAGAAATGAGGTGACTATTAGGGTAAAAACCACAATTTATGGGTCCACAATTGCTAGTCCTGGATCAGAGCTGTATAGTAGCAGCAGTGTGAGGGGATGACACTGGTCAGTTTATGTCTGCACCAGTCCCATCCAAGTCACACACTCATCTGCCTGGTTTTTGAAAAATATTTACAGAACATGCACTATCTTGATTTTAAACAATATTTAAGCACAGTTCCTTCGATTTTTGCTTAATCCAACTTCTTTAACCAGTGAAAGATACACTTCAGGGCTCTAGTTTTCCTCCTGAATCTTTTGTCGCCAAACTATGAATGGCTTAAATAGTAAATCTCATGTACCAAGAAACATAGAGAAAGGCAGCTGTATTGTTTGTTCAGCAACTCAGCAAGGCTAGGGCTAGTATTTAGTATCTGCGTGATGACCTTGTCTCTCCCAGGTGCTTACAAAATAGTGAACGGAGTGCTATGTTTCAAATGTGCCTGTAGTCAAGGTAGAAAATATGGAGAAAGGAACAGTATTTGTGAAGTTTATTTCTTTTTTCAAAGGAACTTTTGCTCAAAAGTATAAATAGCAAACTGTTATTCTTCCTTTTCCACAACTACATGATGCAGCTATCTCTTGCTGCAGGAAGAGCAGTGGACAGAAATAAAACCTGGCATGTGAAAGACTCCTCACCTGGGCAAGTATCAAGATTCTGACAGAAAAAAGGAAAAGGAAATTGACAGAGAAAACAATAGCTTCTAACCCTTTCTTCTCATACTTTGCAAACTTGCGTATCATTTGGTTGGGAACATGACTTCACATTCTGCATAATACTTTTTCTTGCTTTATCTTAATTTTTTCCTAACAGCACTTTCACTAGTATGAATTTGTGATATACAGCAATTATATGAAACTTGACAGATTGCTGCATATACATATCACATCATCATCATACTCATCTCCCCTCCCCCTCTCCTGCCTCCCACCTGCTCCCAAATGACCTCTCCCTTTCCACAAATCCATCTGTCTCCCTGTTTTCTGCTATCTCCCTTGTTTGGCTCTATTGTGGCTCTATATTGTGGGCTTTTCATCTTAAAGAAACCACGGGGTATTAAGTATGGTTTGACTCACTTCACTGGCCATAGTGGTCTCAAGTTGTATCGATTTAAATATAAATCATTCAAGTTTATCTTTATGCCAGAGTAGTGCTCCATTGTGTATATATGTTACATTTTCTTTATCCATTCATCTATCAATGGACATAGAGTCAGCTTTGGAAAGATACCCAGAACAGATATAATTAGGTCATCTACTTTCAATTGTTTGAAGAATATCCAGACTGATTTCCATGACGGTTGTGAAAATTTACAGTTCCACCAGCAACGTAGAAGGGTTCCTTTTGCACCACAGCCTCACCAGCATCTATTGTCTTTTGAGTTCTTGGTAACATTCTCACTGAGATAAGACAGAACTTCAGTGTTGTTTTGATTTGCCTTTCTTTAATGGATAAAAATACTGAGCATTTTTTCATGAATTTATTGGCCATTTGTACTTCTTTCTTCTAAAAACTCTGTTCATTTCAGTTGTCCATTTTATTAATTACATCTTTTACTTAGAGTAGTCTTTTTTCAGTTCTTTGTATACTCCAGACATTATAACAGAGATATATGTATACCCATGCTCATAGCAACACAACTAACAATAGCAAAAATATGGAAGGCACCAAAATACCCATCAACAGACCAGTGGATACACAAAATGTGGCATTTATACACAATTGAATACCATGCATCAATAAAGTCCAATAGCGCGGAGGCTTTTGCAGGCAAATGGAAGAAACTAGAGAACATCATGCAAATTTTTTCCCATCCCATCAGTTCTCTCTTCACTGTTGTTTCCTTTGCCGTGCAGAATTTTAAAATTTGATATAATCCCATTTTTTAAATTCTCATGCAGCATGTGTACTATTGAGAAAGTCCTAGCTATGCTTATGTCTTCAAAAGTTTTACCTGTTTTTTCCTGTAGCAGGTGAAGTGTTTCTGTTTTAATATCTAGGTCTTTGCTTCTTTTTTTTTATTTTACTACAGGGTATACTGTATGTGTCTACAGTCATTATTTTGTATGTGGAGAACCATTTCTCCCAGCACCATTTGTTAAAGAGTCTGTCTTTTCTTCAGTATGTGTTTTTGTCCCCTTCGTCGAAGATCAGATGGCTGAGGGTACTCAAGGTTATCTCTAGGTTCTCGGTTTTGTTCCATCGATTAACATGTCTGTTTTGTGCAATATCATATTTTTTAAACACTGTTGGTATTGTGGTTTGGATCTGGAATGTCCCCCAAAAGTCTTATGTATTTGGTTGTTAGAGATTTTCTATGGAACCATGTGCTACTGGGAGATTAGGGCCTGGTCTAGATGGGTGGATTGCAGGCATATGGATTGGATTATAGGCATGTGGTAGATTACAGCTGTACCTGGAAGGCGTGAAACACTGAGGCTGGACCCAGAAGGGGAGGATCACAGAGACAGGCCTGGTAGAATATATAAGCTGCTTCCTGACTTCCTTCTGGAACTTGACTTGACTTGGCTTCCTGTTTACTGTGTTGTGAGAAGCTGCCCCATCAACTCCTCTGGCATATGCTTAACCCATTGTCAGCCACCCACTGACTGATGGTAATTCTCTAAAACTGTGAGCTAAAATGAAACTTTTATTCTCTAAGTTGTGTATGTCAGTATTCGGTTACAGCAACAAAAAAGTAGCTAAAACAGTTGGTTTATCATATAACTTAGTGTCCAGGGTTGTGATACTGCCTGATTTTGTCTTGTTCAGGATTGTTTTGGATATTCTGGGTCATTCTGGTTCCATGTGAACTTTAGGATTGTTCTGAAAAAAATGCTGTTGCTATTTTGATAAAATCACATTCAATCTGTATACCAGTTTTGGTAGTATGACCAAACTTGTAGTTACTCATGAACATCAAGGCTGGAACCCATTTACCTCAGTCATACCTGATTCCTGAGCACACGGTAATTACAGTTCACAATGAAAACATGGATTGCCTGAGTTTCATTATCAACTGTGTCATGACAAAGGAAACTTACAAACTGCAATGCAGAGAAACTATTAAAGATATTCAAAAACATGAAACCAGTGATTGTGTCATAATTCAGCATTTTGAAAAACAAATTTGCCATGGAAACTTTAATTTTCTCTTGAACAGTCAAGAAAAACATGGAGAAAACTTTAGCACTACTGCATGTATTTTGTGCAGTGATTATTTTTTAAATCCTCCATGTAAATAACAAACAGGGCTTCACTATCTTTTCCTCTCATTAATTCAATTAAACCATTGTCTTTTAAATATATTTTGTTCTAAGTGTGGTGTCTTTTATATTTGAATTAATAAATGTGTGGACTCATAGATAATAGTATACTTCACCACAGATCTTAGTAATTAGGAAGAATTAAAACTTCTTTAAATCATTTATCTGGATTTTTGTAGTTATACATTTTGAAAAGAAGGGGTTATATAAAAAGCAATCATATAATGATTATGTCCAAAGAGAAGTGGTCTATTGGCATACATTAGAAAATAAGATCACTGTCTGTACAGCAATTATCAGCTTGAAGGAAATCTGCAGTACTATTGTAATCTGAGACTAACGAATTATTAATATGACCTAAAAACAGTTTAATGCTACAACTATTCTAATATTGACTCATTGAAAGATTTCACTAAAATCAACTTTATATCACTGTCTTAGTTACCTTTTCATTTCTGTGACTCAATATCTAACATCTACAACTTAAGGGAAGATTTGTTTTAGCTCACAGTTTCAGAAGGTCACAGTCTGTACATTGACAGCCAGCAATAGTGAACACATATGGTGGGAATACAGCAGCCAAAGAGCTCGTCATGACATGGCAGAACAGAGTCAAACCTACAAGGAAGTGCTGAATCAGCACACTCCCCTACAGATCAAGTCTTAAATATATATCCCTTCTAGCCAGGTCCCATTTCCCAGCAGTACACAGTATTCACCCCACCGGTACATGAGGCTTAAGGAGGGTACTCCAGATCCAAAACACAACATTTCGCCACTGGCCTTCAAGACTCATGTTTATCTCCTTATGCAAGTGCATTTTATCCTTCTCTAAGAGTTGCCAAATTCTTAACAGATTAAGCAATGTAAAAAAGTCCAAGTCAAAAGTCTCCTCCGAGATGCAAGGCAAACTCATTTGTGAGCTCCTATGAAAACCAAAAAGAGTTAGCACTTCCAACATACAATGGCACAGGGTAAGTATTCCTATTCCAAAAGGGAGGAATGGAAGGATAAAAGGTAAATGGACCAAAACAAATTCTAAACTAGGCAGGGGGAATGTTAAATCCTATAGCTCCATATCCAGCTCTCAGAATAAACTGTGTCAGAAGTAAGATGTAAACTCCAAAGGGTTTGGGTGACCTCTCCTCTACAGCATTGCCCCTGGCTGCAACTTCCATCTATTTTTGGGCTGACCTCACCTATCGCTTAAAGCTTTGCTCAGCCAAAGATTCATGTCCTTGACTTCTCCAAAATTACAAGGTCTCCATTACACCTTGGGCTTCTCATTCTCAACTTCACACACTGCCCATTCAGAACCTCCAAGGCTTCCTTCTGAAATTTGGGTGGAAGCCTCCATGACCCCACAACTCTTGCACTCTACAAGTCTGTAAAACCAGGACTGGGTGGACTTCTCCAAGGTCTACTACTAGCTTGAGCAGTAATCTGGCCCCATTGAACAATTGCTGAGAGGCCTCTGAATTCTTAGATGGCTTAACTCCAACAAAAAAATTTTTTCTTTGGCCCTGGGGTACACTCTTCGCAGCAAAGTCTTTTGTCTTTCCACCCCTGAACTGGTGAAGGGTAAGGTCTTATTGACTTTTGAGATGCCCTATAGGCACCTTTGCTATAGTCCTGATTGTAAGTACTTGATTTCTTTTTAATGTTAATCTCTTTAACCTTCCTGTGCTCTTCTGTGACATGACCTCAGGCCTCTTTTGGCAGAACTGCAAACCATTTACAACATTTTTCTCTGCCATTCTTTTCCTACTTTTCACCTTAGCATTCACTACAAGCCACAAACAGCAGCTATATAACAGCCTGAACACTAGGCTGCCTTGAGAATTCCCCCACCAAATTGACAGGTCAACTGCTTTTAATCTCAGTTTCAGGCAAAATCTCTAGATAAGAGCAAAATGCCAATACACTTCTTGCTAGAGTGTAGCACACATGATTTTTATACTACTGCCATTATAGTTCTCCTTCCCATCTGAAAATTCTTGAGCCTGGCTTTTCCAATCCACACTTCTATCAGCATTCTGGTCTTCTGAGCTCCAACAACAATTCTACCAAGCTCAACTCAGAGCACTGCAAGGCCTCTCCAGCTGACATCCTCAAACCTTTCCAAACTCCTCCCATAAACCAGTTCCAAAAGCTTCCAAACCACATTGTCAGGTAAAGTCATAGCAACAACCCCACTTCTCTGGTACCAACTTCTGTCTTCATTATTTTTTCATTGCTGTCATAGAAACACCTGACATCCACAGCTTAAGGGAGAAAGATTTATTTTAGTTGACAATTTCAGTCCATTCCTGGGCAGTTGACAATGGTGGAAGCATATGGTGTTGGCATAGCTGGAGACATTCATCTCATGTCACTTTGTTAGAAACGGCGCATAGCAATCTTTCTGTCCAAACAAAGGATGGACTTGGGAGGCATGGACGACAGGGTATGAGGCTTTAATTTCCTTTTGCAAAAGGGTGTCCTTCCCACGTGCAAGTGGAGAAAAGACCGGCAAGCATGGTCGGGGGGACCTTTTTCCTAACTCGCAAGGCCCTGCCCCCGCCGTTTCCCATTGGCGGGATTCACAGTCTTCCCGGGAAGAT